>SZWC01005217.1:117301-129316 GCA_023375785.1 Penium margaritaceum
TCCCGCGCTCCTTTCACGGGGAAAGGGAAGGGGGTGACTGAGCTTCTCTCACTCGTTCACTCTGATTTGTGCGGTCCCATGCCATCACAGTCCTTGTCCGGCAAGTTGTACTTTGTCACGTTCATTGATGACAAGTCAAGGAAGACATGGGTGTCGTTCCTGGCTGGAAAGGATGAGTGCTTTGATGCTTTCAAGGTGTGGATTGCTGCTGCACAGAATGAGAGTGGCAGGCGGTTGAAGGTGCTTCGCACCGATGGTGGAGGAGAGTACCTCTCCAACGACTTCCGCACCTTCCTCAAGTGTCGCGGGATCAAGCACGAGGTCACCCCACCTGGAACACCGCAGCTGAACGGCGTGGCTGAACGCGCGAACCGCACGCTCATGGAGCGTGTTCGCAGCATGCTCCAAGACGCGGAGCTCCCGCCAACCTTCTGGGCGGAAGCGGTCAACACTGCCGTGTACCTGAAAAACCGGAGTCCCACGCGCGCGGTGCCGCTGATGACACCGGAGGAGGCGTGGACGGGACGCAAGCCAACTGTGACGCACCTGAAAGTCTTCGGGTGTGGCGCATTCGTGCACGTGCCTACCGGCAGCCGTAACAAGCTGGACGCAAAGTCGGTGAAGGCCGCCTTCCTCGGCTACGACACCATGGGATACCGCCTCTACAACCTCGCCGCACGCAAGATCATCCGCAGCCGTGATGTGGTCTTCCAAGAGGAAGTGAAGGGCTGGACGTGGAGCCCTATGACTGCTGTTCCACTTGCTCCCGCACTTGTACCTGAAGTGGGAGAAGTTCCGGTAGCAGAAGAGGACGGTGTGAAAGATGGCGGTGATAGCGGCAACGACAAGGAGGTGGAGGGAGCTGAGAAGGAGAAGGAGCCGGTAGCGGAATCTGATGAGGAGGAGCAGCAAAGCAACACACAGCAGCTGCCACGATGGTCTGCACGCCTCAACAAAGGTGCAAAGGACAGTGGGGAGCCGCTGAGGCGATCCGAGTGCCTCGCAAGCAAACAGAGGCCGTTGGAGGAGCTGGTGAACCTGTGCACTGTTCCACCACCAACGGAGTCATCTGACCTCGAGCTTCTCTTCCTCACAGTCACCGATGACCCAGCCACATTCGCTGAAGCCATGCGCAGCGCCGAGGTGGCAGATTGGCATGCCGCAGCAGACGAGGAGTATGGTGCGCTCATGAAGAACGGCACCTGGACCCTCGAGGAAGCTCCACGTGGCAGCCGGGTGATTGGGTGCCGTTGGATCTTCAGGCGCAAGCGTGGTGCGGATGGTAAGGTGCTCAGGTACAAAGCACGGCTGGTTGCAAAGGGGTATGCACAGACTGAGGGTGTGGATTACAATGAGACATTTGCACCTGTCGCAAAGTTCCCATCCATCCGAGCGATCCTCGCTCTTGCTGCTGCTATGGACTGGGAGGTGCACCAAATGGATGTGACGTGTGCATTTCTGAATGGTGACCTCGAGGAGGATGTGTACATGGAGCAGCCGGAGGGGTATGTGGTGGAAGGGAAGGAGGAACTAGTGTGCAAGCTTGTGAAGGCCCTCTACGGCCTGAAGCAAGCACCGCGTGCATGGTACCACAAGATGGATGAGCAGCTGGCTGNTGGATCTTCAGGCGCAAGCGTGGTGCGGATGGTAAGGTGCTCAGGTACAAAGCACGGCTGGTTGCAAAGGGGTATGCACAGACTGAGGGTGTGGATTACAATGAGACATTTGCACCTGTCGCAAAGTTCCCATCCATCCGAGCGATCCTCGCTCTTACTGCTGCTATGGACTGGGAGGTGCACCAAATGGATGTGACGTGTGCATTTCTGAATGGTGACCTCGAGGAGGATGTGTACATGGAGCAGCCGGAGGGGTATGTGGTGGAAGGGAAGGAGGAACTAGTGTGCAAGCTTGTGAAGGCCCTCTACGGCCTGAAGCAAGCACCGCGTGCATGGTACCACAAGATGGATGAGCAGCTGGCTGGCCTTGGCTTTGTGCGCAGTGAAGCTGACCATGCAGTGTATGGGCGCATGCAAGAGGCAAGCCAGGTCATCATCTTGCTCTATGTTGATGATCTGCTCATTGCATCTGACTCCAAGTCTCTTTTGGACGATGTGAAGCAGTCCCTTGTTGCCAGGTTCGACATGAAAGACATGGGCGAGCTCAGTTACTACCTTGGCCTTCAGGTCAAGCGCAACCGGCAGCAGCAGACTTTGGAGTTGTCGCAGAGCACGTACATAAGCGACATCGTCAAACGCTTCAACATGGCAAGAGCGCGCAAAGCCGCGACACCACTGGAAGTGGGAGCAAATCTGAGCATGACGCAGACTCCCCGCGGCATGCAAGAGAGCAGCCGCATGGAAGAAGTGCCGTACCAAGCAGCAGTTGGGAGCCTCATGTACGCAGCAGTCGGCACGCGCCTCGACATCAGCCAAGCAGTGGGAGTTCTCAGAAAGTTTTGCGCGAACCCGGGTGTGCCGCATTGGGAGGCGGTTAAGCGTGTGCTGCGCTACCTCGACAGCAGTAGCAGCCTTTGCCTCACCTTCAACGGCAACAACAGCCCCATCCTCATCGGCTACAGTGACGCAGATTGGGGAGGTGACTTGGACACAAGGAGGTCGACCAGTGGGTTCGTGTTTGTGCTCGGGGGAGGTGCAATCAGTTGGAGGAGCAAGAAGCAAGAGTGCGTCGCCCTCTCCTCCACCGAAGCAGAGTACATCGCCCTGAGTGAAGCAGCAAAGGAAGCCGTGTGGCTGCGTGAGCTGCTGGCAAGCCTTGGACAGCAGCAGACCACAGCGACCACCATCTGCTGTGACAACATGAGCGCCATTGCTCTGACCAAGAACGCCGAGTTTCACGCCCGCACCAAGCACATCGACCTGCGGTACCACTTCATCCGCGAGCTCGTGGCGAAGCAGGTGGTGAAGATCCAGTTCTGCCCTTCAAGCATGATGTTGGCAGACTTCCTGACCAAGCCGCTGGCAGCGTACCGCTTTCAGCAGCTGAGGGGACAGTGCGGACTTGTGTGATTTTTATTCTCGGAAAGTGGGAGAATGATGGATATGAGAGTGCCAGAAAGTGACAAAAATAGGTTGCTCGATAAAAATCATCTGGCATGACAGTTGCATAGAGGATGTTCCACAGGTTCTAACGCACTTTACGGAACTCGATTTGGAGTCCGTTTGAGTGAGATATGGATTTCCACAGTTTGGAGATCATGGGTCTGGTTCAAGTGACGACCTGAGCACTTTGAGCTCAAAAGGCGGCAGGATTATTGGCCAGGACGGCTNCAAGGAGAAAAGACGGCTGGAGGACGTCCAAGAGACTTCAAGGAAGGACCAGTCCATGATTATTAGCCGTGCAGGCCGTGCGAGACATAATTCTCTTGTGTGACAAGGTGACTGCCGCTCATCCCGCTAGGCTAGGAGTGTGCTAGAGGGTGAGCTTTGACAGAGTGGATCTCAGTGCTCCCTTAGCCAAATGAGGCATATAAGGGCTTGTTAGAAAGCTGTGATGATGTACTTTCTCACTCAAGAGTCGATTCAGACATTCGCATTCTCTGCAGACCTACATTCGCTTCCGTAATTTCTGTCTGTGCAACCTGCAACTCCCTCTCACAAACAGTTGGTCCTGCCTAGGCGGCTCTTAGTGAGCCTGCTCACCTCCCTGAGGGCTGCCCCAGTTTCCATCATTTGGGCCCCATCAAGTGGTTCTGCAGCAGAGCTTCAATGCTATGAATTTTTCTTCGTAGTGCTCCACACGCCCAAAACCATACCCTCACAGTTCATCGTTCCAATATCCTTGCCATTAGTTTTTCAAAGGCACATGCTACCTGGACCTCTATTATTGGGGGAAGATCACCCGCCAGTAACTGATAGGTCGAACTTCTCAGCAGTTACAAGCCTAGGATGCCAAATTGAGAGCTTGTAACACATTAACTTAAAAACTAAATTTTCAGTCATGCCGGATTGTGCCACAGAGCACACCTTCGCACACAAATACAGTGGTTGCATTCTATAAATGAGAGAAAACAAGGCCATTGCGAGTGCATGCCCAGGATGAGAATGAGCTAAGCTCCATTTCTGAAAATTTTGGAACATAAACAAGGTCCAGATGATACATGAAAAACACAGATTTGAACCCTTAAATAGTTCAATCTAGTATGAAAAAAAAAAACAAGGTATTGAAGACATCAAATCAGCAGGACAAAAGGATGAGAAAGCCGTCACCATAACCCTTTCATGTCCTGTCATCCAGTGCATGTAAGGCGAAGCACCTCACTCAACATTCAGGTGGCATCATCATGCTGTTTGTTTTTGTAACCATTCAACATACAACCAAGCAGGCAAATATCACAAGGTGTGAAGCCATTATTCTGGTGTGTGGTGAAGCTACGCCACAACCCCTGATACACAAAAAAACCATCGACCATGGATGCACCCATCCTGACCAACACTGACCAACACATGTTGTACCAAAAAAACAAGTTTTTGTAGTGTTAACCGGTCATTCTTCTTTGCTCGAGAACATGTCCCCTGTTTTTCCTTGTTTCTCAACATGCGCAGATAAAAATAGACTGCGTATAATCATCTTTCTGAAATTAACTGTCCTGTTTCTATGTCCATCGTTCCATAATGAAAAACTTCATTAAAATGGCTGGAATAACTGACAAACTAGGTGAATTATTCAGGTCCATTGGAAGATTTTGGACGGTTCAATAACCAAAGAGGAGTGTTTTGGCATTAGAAAATAAATTTTAGAGGGGAAGCGACCTGAGAAACTTGAAAATCCACGAGGTGGCCACCGGAGACTCTACATCGAAGAACTGTAGGGCTCACTATGTCTTCTTAAGTGTGGACTGGCTTCCAAGATAGAATTTGTTAGGGCATGCAGGCCCATGCAAAACCGCCATGAGCTATGGGTGTGAGGGGCAGACAGTGAAGGCCAAATCTGGCTGAGTGTGAAACGCATTAAGAACCAGGAGAGAGTACAATGAGCCCTACTAAGAGCTTATGTACTGGGGACTGGCGGCTAGCCCACCAGGCCCCATCATCCCCGTCGCACAAAAAGGCACGCACGGGGAATACACTTATCACAGAACACAAAACCACACAACGGAGGTCTCCCGAGGCACCGGAACAGTCAACCGTGTGCCTGGGTCTCGACCAACGAGAAAACATGCAATGTACCCCATACCCATCCAGACTCTATGGTGACAATCACACACTATCGGCTAGCCAGGCTAGGCAAGTTTAGGCCTCCCGAGACATCAGAACATGTCACCGGAAGTTCGAGTCTCAGCGACATGCAAGTTATACACGTCTGATCACCAATCAGTGCTGGGTCTCCCGGGGCAGTGGTACAGACCACCAAGTGTCCGGGTCTCAACCACCGAGGCTGAACAAGCAGTTTCTGAAACACACAGAATCAACAACCAGTCAGTCAGCACAACATGCTTTCCGAGTCTCGGAAGCAACACTAGTACCATCGGATCTCCTCGTCGCACCGGTACAATTTACCGGGTGTGCGAGTCTCGACCCACTGAAAAAAGTATCCCAGCTCCCGAAAAACCAACCAGGCTACCAGAAAGCATCGGTCCCGTTTCACCGGCACTACCGTAGGTGCTTGAGAAGTCTCCAGAGGCCCGTCATGTTTTCATGCTCTCCTCTACCGTGTACCACCAACGTGGGGTGTATGGGTAGTCCATCTCCGTCGCTCGTGACGGGTGGAAGCCACATAAACCAACACTCCCCCTCGCTGACATAGCCTTCAATGCAAGAACAAGTGAGTCAAGACATGGAATGATGGTTCATACTGAACCACGGCGAGCACCAATGAACCATACACATACACTGACTCCTCCTCTATGCACAGAGGGTAAGCCCGCTGTCCTCGGGAGCACAATGAAGGGCACAAGGTCTCCTCGTGACACTGGTACAATCCACCAAGTGTCCGGGTCTCTACCGTACAAGGAGTCTCACACATGCACACACATAAGGCAAGAGGGTCTCCTCGTGACACTGGTACAATCCACCAGGTGTCCGGGTCTTGACCAACAGACTACTATGATCCACATGCAATCATATGCATATGGCATACATAGGCGCATAACATGAGTCACACGCCGGCTGCTGTAACACACGTGAGGCAGAGCAAAGACCCCTCGTCATGCATCTCTTATAACGTTGCAACAGGTTGAAGTCCACACAACACTCCCCTCGGCAGAGGAACACTGACATACTAAATTTTGGTGTTGATGTCGTACTGGCCAGAACTGATGCCAGAAACAACTGCTAACTACAACAAGCGCTGACATGGATAACTCCTCTCTCTATGATCCCCGGAAAGTAACGTGTTGTTACTGCACAATGAAGAAACTGCTCCCCCTGTCATGCACGAGTCTGCTGCCATGTGAAGGATGGAGCTCTGACTGCCACCATAGTCGCCGTCTGCATACCTCATAGAGCATGCCAATGCTCGTGAGACCACCACGAGTCCCAATCCTCAGTCTCTCCTCTCTCCGCTGTACAGTGGTGGATCAGGGTACGCCGGAGGGCAGGGAGTAGGTGAGTAGTTTGTAGTCGTGGATGAAGTGGTGGAGCTGGTGTTTGAGGCGGGATGGAGAACCCTGAAGCACAAGGGTGCACCGCGACATGGGGAGGAGAGCTGGCACACTCAGCCAGGACCACACAGGCGGAAGAAGATGAAGATGGAGTTGCTGAGACAGGGGGAGGAAGACCATTGACAGGAACAGATAAAGAAAGTAGAACGATGATGGAGTCATCAAGATCGAGGATGGCGGATACTCAAGGCATGCTCACCACTCCCGTGGCACTGTCTCCATCGGATGTTGTACTCAGAGCTGGCATAGGATCCTCCCCAAGGATGGGTGTGCAAAACCCTAATAGTGGAAAGCTCATGTTGATAGAAGTGGTGCTCCCCTACGCTGACAGTCGCTCCCGCGCTGCCATCACCTCACGTTGCAGTATCTCCGCACGCTCCTGGAAGTCCACGTAAGCTACCTTGAACATGCGGAGGAGGCCCATGTCTGCCTCACGTAGGACCAACTCTTTCTCACTCGATGCTCCACAAACAGACTACAGAAATCACAAGTACAACTCCATGTACGTCTCTGCTGCTAAAGACAATGGAGCTGGTGCTGCTACATGCTCCTAGGGATCAACCAAACTTGCAATAAGCTGAGATGCTCGACAATCAGACGCAACTGAAGGTGTCGCATCCTGACCGCAGCTCATGTCTTTCAAAGGAGGAGGAATGAGCGGTCGCATGCCGAGAGAGAAGGAGAAGGTATAATCGTCAGATTCCGTGGAGTATATGGAAATTTTGTCCGCGCAGGTACTGCCACTCTCATCGTTGAAGTGATCTGTAGGATCACCAACAGATAGACACGTGAGGGCAGAACGGAGCTACTGCTAATGAGGTAACTCCATCTTCCTGGTCTGATCTGCTGCACAGTCCTCAGCTACCGGCATAGTGGATACAACTATGTAGGACCCCGGCTCAACAACCGATCCAATGTCAGTCAAGACAAATAGCAAGCACAGCTGGCCCTCATGCATCATCTTGCCGGGAAGTCCAGTCACTGTCACCCGCTCGATGATGGAGTGAAGATCATTACCCGAATGCATCACGTGTACTGCTGCTCGTCCGTGTGTACAGAAACCCATAAACTCTGAGAACGTGGGCGAATCCTGATGCTGAAGCTGGTCGTTGGGTAGCGCTGATGACAAGGTCGAGCCTGCTGTGTCTTCTATAGCACATATCCCAATGATCTCCCATCCGCTTCAGGCCCTGGATCTCGGCGAGCATGACCGTGAGAGATCCGGTGAGTGGACCCGCCAATTCCGACAGATCCTCATCTTATGGAGGATGTGAACTCTCACTAGACCAAAACCAAGGCGGATGCCAACCTCAGGGCGCGTCTAGCATCGAAGCCAACGGTGACGTCCATCACCACAGCAATAGTAGGCAAATGCACAAGATGCCTGCTGCCATGTCGGCAAACTCATCTCGAGCCCCTGAGAATGGGGGATGAGGAGAGCACCTGCTCTCGATGGTAAAGCACCAAGCCCCGGGAGACTCCACCACTGTTGGACACTATCACTATGACGAATCGTAGTGCTGAGGTCAACAATCGTGACCTGACCAAACGAGTTGCAATGCCACATGTCTGGAAAAACATGCGGATGACCGGCAGCTGCTGCTACTGCTGCTACCACTCCTCAAACTGCACTCACTGGGACTTGTGCCACCCTCGAAGGTGCTACTGAACGTGCGATTGTTGGTTTGCAACTGAGGACACGGTCAAGGTGAAAGATGCTATGGTCATAAGAGGTGGGCGGCTGCAGTTTGATTTACAACTCCGTCAGTAAGGGGAGACGCTGCTCCTCAAACACCACCAGTCTTTTGTATTTGTTTTGTTTCTTTTTTCCTAACCAAATTATTTGCTGATTTGTCCAATGACCCCACGCTCAGGAGTTACTCAATTACCCCCTTCTGCCGGATGCCGTGGTCCCCCTTTTTTCCCTCCTTCTTTGTTTTGGTTTTGTTTTGGTTCATCGCTCCCGCTCATATGCGCCCACTCCCCCTTGTCTCGATTGCCCCTGGAGAAGAGGGGGCAGTTGGACACGGGGGAGGGAATTAAAAAAAGAAAAGAGCGCGGGGGGTCAGGTCTCCCCTTAGTATTGACTGGGCTCGCTTGCTAGTTGAGCGAGCGGGCTAGGAGGGGCTGAGAGATAGCCAAGGGGGGGGAGGGAACCTGTTTGCCCCTCTGAACCCGCCCCTCTGTCGGTCGGCCGACGGGGCCGACGGGGTCGACGGGGCTGACAGGCCCCCTTCGAGGGGGCCCCTCTCTGGGGGCCCGACAGGGCCCCTCCGAGGGAGCCCTCAGAGGAGGGCTGCAAGGCCCCTCCGGCAGCAGCAATTGCTGTTGCGGGTGCAGCTACTACGATTGATGCTGCTGCTGCTGCTGCCGCCGCTACTTTTGCTACTCTACACAACAGCTACCGCTGCTATAACTGCTGATGCTACTCCGTCTACTACTGCTGTTGCTACTGCTGCTGCTGTGCTACAAGTGCTACTTCTGCCCCCGCAGCCGCTGCTTCTGATGCCGCCACCACTACTACTACTGCGGCTGCTGCTACTACTTTTACTGTTGCCATTCCTACTGCTACTGCTGCTGCTGCTGTTACTACTACTATTGTTGCTGCTGTTACTGCCGCCACTACTTCCACCGCAACTACTGCTGCTGCTGCCACTGCCCCTGTTGTGTGCTGCTCACCGCCCTTGTGGCGTTCACATGCAATCACCTAGCGCTCCCTCACACTGCTACCGACGTGATGCCACGTGGCGCGTTCTCTTTATGTTCCGCCCGTTATGCTTCTGCTGCTCACATGCCCTCCTGCGCTCTGATACCAAGATAGAATTCATTGGGGCATACAGGCCCATGCAATACCGCCATGAGCTCCGGGTGTGAGGGGCAGACAGTGAAGGCCAAATCTGGATAAGTGTGAAACAAATAAAGAACCAAGCGAGAGTACAATGAGCCCTACTAAGAGTTAATATACGGGGAACTGGCAGCTAGCCCACCAGGCCCTGTCATCCCCGTCACACCAAAAGGCACGCACGGGGAATACACGTGTAACAGAACATGAAACCACACAACGGAGGTCTCCCGAGGCACCGGAACAGTCAACTGTGAGCCCGGGTCTTGACCGACAATAAAATATGCAATGTATCCCATACACATCCAGACTCTACGGTGACACACACACATTACTGGCTAGCAAGGCTAGACAAGTTCAGGTCTCCCGAGACGTCAGAACATGTCACCAGACATCTGAGTCTCAACCACATGCAAGATGTACACGTTTTATCACCAATCAGTGTTGGGTCTCCCAGGACAGTGGTACAGACCACCAAGTGTCGAGGTCTCAACCACGAAGGCTAAACGAGCAGTTTCTGAAACACACAGAATCAGCAACCAGTCAGCACAACACGCTTTCCGAGTCTCGGAAGCGACACTAGTACCATCGGGTCTCCTCGTCGCACCGGTACATTTCACCGGGTGTGCGGGTCTCGAACTCCCAAGAAAAGTCTCCTAGCTCCCGAAAAATAAACCAGGCTACCAGAAATCATCGGTAGCGTTTCACCGGCACTGTCTTAGGTGCTTGAGAAGTCTCGGGACACTCCGGAGGCCCGTCGTGTCGTCATGCTCTCCTCTACCTTGTACCACCAACGTGGGGTATATGGGTAATCCATCTCCGTCGCTTGTGACAGGTGGAAGCCACATAAACCAACACTCCCCCTAGCTGACATAGCCGTCAATGCAAGAACAAGTGAGCCAAGACATGGAATGATGGTTCATGTGAAACCACGGCGAGCACCAATGAACCATACACATACACTGACTCTTCCTACAAGCACAGAGGGTAAACCCACTGTCCTCGGGAGCACAATGAAGGGCACAAGGTCTCCTCGTGAAATTAGTACAATCCACCAAGTGTCTCGGTCTTGACTGTACAAGGAGTCTCACACATGCACACACATGAAGCAAGAGGGTCTCATCGTGACACTGCTACAATCCACCAAGTGTCCAGGTCCTGACCAACAGAGTACTATGATCGACATGCAATCACATGCATATGATATAAGCAGGCGCATAACATGAGTCACACGCCGGCTGCTGTAACATACTCGAGGCAGAACAAAGACCCCTCGTCATGCATCTCTCGTAACGTCGCAACAGGTTGAAGCCCACATAACACTCCCCTTTGGCAGAGGAACCTGACGCTGACATACTGAATCGTGCTGCAGATGTCGTACTGGCCAAAACTGATGCCAGAAACAACTGCTAACTCCAACAAGCTCTGACATGGATAAATCCTCTCTTTGTGATCCTCGGAAAGGTACATGTTGTTACTGCACAATGACGAAACTGCTCCCCCTTTCATGCACGAGTCTGCTTCCATGTGAAGGATGGAGCTCCGACTGCCGCCATAGTCGCCGTCTCTTCACCATCGGGTCTCCTCGTTGCACTGGTACAATCTACTGGGTGCGCGGGTCTCGACCTGCGCACCCAATAACCAGGCTGCCGGAACGCATCGGTTGCGTTTCGTTGGCACTGTCATAGGTGCTGGAGAAGTCTCGGGACACTCCGGAGGCCCGTCGTATCGTCACGCTCTCCTCTACCCTATAGCACCAACGTGGGGTATATGGGTAATACATCTCCGTCGCTAGTGAGGGGTGGAAGCCACATAAACCAACAGTAGGGCTGGGCTCATTTGTACGTGTAAGGATTTCTTTTTTATGAAGGCATGAAATGTGGCATATGATGCTCCTCGCTGAGTTTTCCAATAACCGAAACACTTTGAAGGAAGGATGGTTGTTCTAAGTCCATGGAAGGTTCCTCCCACCACATGAGTAAAGATGGACAAGGCCTCTTGCAAGTAGTTTCCTGGAACATTGCCCCAAGGGTAACGGATCATCCCACAAGGGATCTTGCCAAGGATTTCCTGCATCTTGGCTGGGATGGAGACCTTGTGCATGGTAACGCATCATCATCCCAAGCTCGTCAGATGTGACTCAAGCTGTGGCACGACTCAACTCAATCAATGCATTTACACCTTCTTGATGCAACTGATGTCACAGGATATGCTCTAGCTCAACAACGGCCTTACATTTGGAAGTAGGAGTGGATGTCCCTGGCTGCGGTGGGGGTAGTGATGCGATGGTGTGGAGGATGAAGAGAATTCTACACATGCCACGTATAGCCTACATGTGATGCATAGCTATGGCATGGGGATCTCTGTATTGGTACCGTGGTGGGATTAGTTGCAGCTGTCGTGGCCCACTTGTCGGCCACTCCCATTTCCACTAAAGCTACCTGTGTTAACCTTGTCAAACTCATTCCCCTTGCTCTTCCGCCATTCTCCTGCCGTTCTCCCGCCTTCTTCCCCTGGGTCACAACCATGGTAGTGCCAGGAGGAGGGGGGAAGG
>SZWC01005217.1:131322-146877 GCA_023375785.1 Penium margaritaceum
ACCTCTCCCTTGCTTCCTCCAACTCTCTCCACAGTTCCAACACCCGCCCGTGCAGCACCTCCCTCTCCTCCTTTACCCTCTTCTCGTTCTCCTCGACAGAAGAAACTCTTGCACTGAGTGCAACGACATCCACCTGCGCACGCTCGGCAGCCACCTCCGCCTGCACCACCACTGACTCCTGCGCACGCACCCTCTCCTCCAGAATGGTGCACCGCGCCTTAGCCCTGCGGAGCTCCGCCTTCCACTCCTCCTCTGTCCTCACGCGCTCGGTAGATGTTCTGTCCCGCTCCGCAATCTCCTCCTCCAGCTGTCGGGCTCTGCGCGCAGCCACCTCCAGGAGGGCAGCGTTGCGGCTGCATTCAGTGCAAGGGCCGCCGTTGACTGACAGGATTTGGCAAGACCCCTGCGCACAATGGACCAGTTTTGGTGAACAAAGAAAAATTCCAGATTAGTCAGGATCTCTGGTAGAATCGGCAACTTTGCGACTGGTTCCATCCAGCAGCCTTCTGTAAAGCTTCTACTTGGTGACCACTAGAAAAACCTATCATCTTCTTAGGAATGAATCAACTGGCGCATGATTCAACTGAATCCCTGTAACCTTCAATCTGCAAACCATCTACTCTATCTACTCTCCTATCGCCTGTGAGCCCAGAAGCCCAGCATCACCCACGTGGGCCTGATGTCCAAGCTCAGAAAGAATCTGCACCAGTCACTGACTGCAACATCCTTGAAGGGGTGAAGGTGAGGAGAATTTTTCTTTAGACGTTTTGCAAGACTTTTAAGAATAATTTTTGTAACGTTTTGCAAAACGTCTAAGGAAAAAATATCCAGTCACTGACTGCAACATCCTTGAAGGGGTGGCGGTGTCGAGGAGAGTGGGGGAGGGGAAAATCTGAGAGGCAAGTTGACAAACAGAAACTCACTGCCCCAGCAGTCTCAGGCAATTCCAAATCAGACTTTCAACATTGGCACTCCTTGCCTTGCAACACCTTCATGAGCATCACATCACTGCAGATAATGTAGGGAACACAGACATGGGCATCTCCAAACAATACGACTCTGATGCCTACGACCACAACTCCGACTAGGACTGTGACTCACTGCACAACCAGGTTGAGGATCGGGGTCAGTGGCAAGAAAGGCTGTATGCAAAACTTTGTGCACAAGAACACATGCGCATGTTTTCCAGAAGTTTGACACGGTTGGCATAGCGATTGCGACTTACCGCAGGGCAAACAACAGGGGGGAGAGGTTCAGAGTCGGTCGCATGATGCGCCACATGCCACCCTTCTGACTTCATCCAGCCCCGCCGCACCTTGCGCCGGCTCTCCACAGCCTCTGGCCCTCGAGCAACATCGGCCCCTTCTACTAAAGCTTCTCTGCAGCACCTGTCTCCTTCCTTTTTCTCCTCTCCTCCTCGAACCTCATCCACACTGCCTTCCACTCCAGTAAGAGAGGCTACCAGAGGTGGGTCTGCGCCTCCACACGGCATGCTTGAACTTGGGCCAGCATGTTCCCTTGCTCCGTGCGACATGCACCTCGAATGTCTCACACTCTTGCTCCCCGATGATGAACGAAGNTCTACTAAAGCTGCTCTGCAGCACCTGTCTCCTTCCTTTCTCTCCTCTCCTCCTCGAACCTCATCCACACTGCCTTCCACTCCAGTAAGAGAGGCTACCAGAGGTGGGTCTGCGCCTCCACACGGCATGCTTGAACTTGGGCCAGCATGTTCCCTTGCTCCGTGCGACATGCACCTCGAATGTCTCACACTCTTGCTCCCCGATGATGAACGAAGATCTGCCGGAGTGAGGGAACCAGAGAAGCCTGAGTAAACTTCCTGAAGTGCAGTCCGAGCCGCATCCTGGTGGCTCAGACTGCCACCCGATTCAACCCAAGCGGAGCACGAGCGGAGCCTTTCATCCAGAGCCAAACGGTCAACGATCAGTCCTCGTCTCCGTCTGGGCTCGGGTTCACAGCCACCATCTCCTCCTCCTCCTCCGCCCTCTTCTTCAAGTCCTCTCAACTCCCTTACGCTGCTGGTGCCGCTGCACACGAGCCCAAGGTCATTATCAGCCATCACACTGTGACTCCTGAAGCTGCTGCAGTGGCTCAGACCACTCGTCACCTCTTCCTCACCAACAGCAGCACCCACACTCCTCGCACACGACGATGGAGCCTTCCCAACCCCACCCAAAGACTCCCTCCTCCAAACTGGCCTCCTCCAGCTGCTCGAACTCGAATGCGCACCATTCGGGGATGCTCCGTCACACCCAATCGAGCTTGCTCCTCCCACTCCCACATCGCTCGTTGTCCCTTGCATCGCCACAAGGCTTGTCGGCATCTGCGCCCCTGCTTTCCTTCTTCCCACAAGCCCAGTCAGAACCCCAAACCTTGTCAACCTTGCACGGAACCTGCTGCCACCACCACCACCACTGTGCGTCCACAATGTCCCTCCACCATTCTGCTGCACCCTCCGGTTACGCCGATGACTCGGCCAGCAGCTGACGCGCACAGATCCTGCATCCAGCGTGCCATCGGCATCGTCATCCACAGCAGAGGAGCCACCTTTGTTCCCCTTCCCCTGGAGTGCACTTTCACTGCCACCATTTCCAAAGAGACCGCTGCTATCGCTCGATGGTATGCCTCCCGGCACCCACGACTCGGCCCACACCTGCTGGGACGTCGCAGTGGAGCCCACGCTGACGGCGCTGCTGGCTGCAGGTGATGCCGCAGATATCAGATCCTGAACCACATCTTGCAGCGAGCCGGCTATGAGGCTCCGCTGAGGAGTTCCGTAGCTGGCTCCTTGCAGGCCAGCCACAGGAAGAGGAACGCACACAGGCAGGAGGTGCTCACTTGCAGCAGCTGTTGATGCACAACGCAGATGACTGAGGTGTGCCGGCCCGTCCCTATGCAGTGCCACATGGACCTCCACTGCGGAGTCAGTATGCTGACATTCTTGTGCAAGAGGAAGGTTCACGCATCCCGTGTGGCCCTTCAGTGTCCTTGCATGCACCGTTGTTTCCGACACTGCACCAAATCTACCGACATCGACCCTGTCAGCCCAATCCCCCACTGGAGGGGCCTGGGCAACCCCAACACCCACAGATCCCACTCCACAGCTTTGCAGTCCCAAGTCTAATCTACGGTCTACCGCCTCGCTCTCAAGTCGAGAGAGAGCTGGACCACTCAGGTACATGGCTGAGCTGTCAGAGTTCACACCGAGGGAAGTGAGCGAAGCATGCACCAACGGCAGCACAGAGTTGCAGCAGCCTGGTGAATCTATGTGATAGTGGCTCGCTGGCGTGTTGAGATTTGAGCAAAGCCTGTGGGTGCCGATACCCGCAGAACGATGACGCATGCAGCAGTTAGAGTTTTCCTCTGAGCCGCCTTCTTGGACAAATGGCGGTCCTGCGGCAAACTCGTTCCTCCTTCCACCACCCTCCATGGGTGTGGATTCCTCACAGCCAATATCTCCAGATTCATTGCAAGGCTCCTCACTGTCAGTGGTTGAAAACACTCTATTTTCTCTACCTTCTCTTCCTGCCTGTTTGGCTGTGGCAGAGGAAGACGGTAGCCACTTTGCGGCCCTACTACATCCTGCTAGTGCCCCAATGCCTCCCTCCCAAGCGCACCTCTCTTTGCCCTCTCCATCATGGAAACTGCCATCAATGCCGCTGCGTTCCTCAACATCCATCGTGTGTTTGCTGCTGCTGACACTGGGGGTTGCAGGACGGTATCAGAGTTGAATCAGCGGACTCAGCAACAAGCATCACGGTGGCTGGCTAGCTGCTTGAGCCTTGCCCAAGGGCCGCGTCCTCTATCACTGTTTCTGGTGGCCGATTTCAAACAATGATCGGAGAAGGTTCCAGGATAGATCATTGTCAGAAAAGTTTCATTCACTCCCCATGAGCCTAAGGACCTCGACAGAGACAGGAAAAGGGGGCATGATTTCCAAGACATCTGCCTTTGGCTGCGTGCATGAAAGTGTTCCCAACGCTGCTATTCCTTCTGGAAATAGGTCGGCTCTTTTCCAGAAGGAGCCGGCGTCACGAAGGTGTCAGATCAGATGTTATCAATATTGAGCGTTGAAGGGCTGTAAACCACAGCCTGTGATAATGGCGGGCAGCCCCTTGAGGAAGCTTGAAAGGGCCCCGTTCCAGTCCAGCCAGGCCTGGGACAAAACGATGCAAGATAAGCGCGGTTGCGAGCTCAAGCTGCGCTGCGCTGCCCGGAAGCAGCACGGGCAATGTCGAACCAAGTGGTGAAGACGACACCGTGTCAGGCCGTGGGATGTTCAGCCCGCGTCGTGCGGCAGCCAGGGCCTTTCAGCGTCAAGGTTCCAGATCCCAGCCAGTGCGACGGAAACGCAGCCGTGGATGCAGCAGCCGCGGATGCAGCCGCAAAGCGCGAAGTTATCGTCGCGCTCAATCGGTAGGCGAGGCTGGCCATGGGCCTGAGCAAGCTCCAGCGAGCTCTCACGGACGAGCCCGACGGGTATGCCCATGCCAGTGTCCGTGTCCAATCTTCCTCAATCTCGGTCGGAAGGGCAGCAATTGGGGAACCAGAAAGGAAAGAGAGGGAAATTTTCAGACAGAACCTCGTCCGTCACGACCGAAGAAGGAAGCCACGGAATCAAACCATGATCGAGGCGACACGTCGGGCTCGATGCAAGGACTGGCAGCAGCTGGATGGATGGACACGACGGGCTGGCTGGCTGGTTGGCACCGGGCGGCTGAGAAGAAGTGTCCAAGACGGGACAGCTTGAAACGGCCGCCCGTAGCCGGACATGGCCAGTCGAGAGCTGCATCCACGATTTTCTTGCACCCTCTCGCAGCAGCCGTACAACCGAACGAGAGAAGAAACGATCGAACGGAAGGGTCTTACGGAACGTACACGCAGGCACACGTTCGTTCCCGATACATGTTTCCAGGTTCTGGTTGGAAGAGCCGTTTTCATCCAGAACCAGAAGACGTGACTGCTCGCCCACGCATGCCACGGTGTTGTCACGGTCGTCTCATCATACCAATCGGGTTAAGAGTCTTGTCGTGCCGCTCGCAGCGGAGTCCAGCTGGGACCCTGCACCGCGCACGGGAGACGCCTTGAACTCATCGAATGTAGCAGCTGCCGGCCAACCTAGATTTGAACCCCCCTGCTGTAGTAGTACCAGACTAAAGCATGAGAGGAGACATCACCACAGAGGAAGCCCGGTGAATAAAGACTTAGCCCCCCCCCCCCCCCCCAACCCCCCAAAAGTATTAGATCAGAGGGACGAAAATTTAATATTTAAAAATTGCGATGTACATAAGAAGAAATCTCCTCATTTACATTTCAATTTTACCTCACCGTGAATTCCACACTTCATCACTACTTCATGAAGATTGAATCACAAATCTCCTTACTAAAGGCCCATGAAAAGTAAATTTTTTTACCAAATTTTAAGCCATTTGATATTTTTCTGGCATTCATCAGTCAATAAATTCCCTCAAAACCAGATAATAGCATAAGTAGCACATGTAACAATGCAACAAAAGCATTTTACAACAAGAAACTGAAAATTCTATAATAAACTACATGGGCAGTACCTCAACATAAAAGAGGGACAGCGTCAATGTGCAAATAGCAATAATTCGACTTTGACGACAAGCTCGAAAGGAGCTCGGAGCTTATGTACAACTTTTGAAGTCCCAAAGAGGCATGGTTTAAGTCTTAGGTTCTTGAAGAACATGGTTTGTGTGAATTCAAGACATCAGTAGATTATTTGAGAAACCTAACCAAGAACAGGGATGGCGGCGGTACTACCGATACCGCGGTATACTGTCGTTTTGTACCGCGGTGCCGCAGTTGTTTTTACGGCACCGGTACGGTATCGTTACTCAACATCCGGGGTACCCATCGTCAGTACCGCGGTACCGTACGGCGGTACTTTCGAACTCAAATAAAGGAGCTACGGTTGTACTATTTCTACCCACTTTTCTCCAATTTCAATGCTACATATGATTTGTAATGTGTCGAGTCTCCAGCTCCTGCTCTGAAGTCGTCGTCGGAGTTCGTAGAATGACGTTCTCAGTCCGCGTCAAGGGTTTACCCCCTTCGCAGGACTGAGGGGCAATCGTCATCAATGACCCAGAGCAGGGAGACTCGAATATTGCTAGTCTCCGGAGGCCCATATCCGTTTTCAACCAAACCCCTGGTTTTGAGACCCAAACCGGGGGGTTCCACTTCAAACTCGTGTGTTCACACGAGTTATTTCTTTTATTTTATGTCAAATTTCGTCGTAAACGAACTTCGATTTATGTTTTGTCGTTCAAGCGCAAAATCGTCGCGTGCGAGGCACGCTGGCGATTTCGCGCCAGCTCTCTCTACCTCACCCTCGCTCCTCCTATCCCTCGTCCTCGCTTGCTTGCTTTGCAAGGAGGGCGAGGGGGGGCGAGGGCACGAGGCCAAGAGGCCTCGCCCTTGAGGCCCTCGTGGCCTTTCAACCGCCAATCGGGCTGAGGCCGCGATTGGCGGCCGGTGGCTGGCCGGCAGCGAGCTTGCCGGCGGCCAGCGATGTGCTGGCCGCCGGCCAGCCCTCGCTGACGCGAGGGGTGGTGCGCAACCACCCCTTGCTTCAGCGAGGAGGGAGGGCCAAACCGGCCCTCCCGCTACATTCCTCCCCACTTATTATGAACCGTCCCGGTTCATGAACAACAAGTAGGATTGTCAGTCAGTGAGTCATTAACAATGTGAGAGAAGCTTAACAATTTCAATCACCAGTTAGACATGAACACGTGCATGGTACTTAGACCTACGCTGCAGCTTGTAGGTCAGCACGGCTAGCGGCCTCCCCCTTTAGGCTGGAGCATCCGCGCGACAACCATGTTGGGCATCCCCAACCTCCTATGGTCGCTGTCCATGAATGCTGCCCTGTGGGAATGTTGTTCACTTTTTCCGCGTTCAGGTGGTACCTCCTGCCACGCGTTGATCTGTGCGAGCTGCAAGCTCGCTCCAGTACTCGTTGACCATCCCTGTGGGCAACCGAGATTCGGGCTCCCATGAATTGTGTTCAGGTCCACAACCGGCCCAATGAACGAGGTATTCCCTGACAACGAGCGATCGAAGAGTGCGCTCTCGGCGCTGGAGTAGGCGAAGGACCTCATATTGGCCATCGGCAGCCAGGACCGCTGGTGGTGGCTGAACGGTTCCTTCTGTCGTGTATGGAGCTAGCAGGCTCACATGAAACACGTCATGTATCTTCATACTCGACGGAAGTAGCAATCGGTATGCCACTGGCCCGATGCGTGCCACAATGGGAAATGACCCAATCGACTTCGATAGAAGTTTTTTTGCCCGTGGCGACTTCAGCCGAAGGTTTTTAGTGCTAAGCAACACTTTGTCACCGATGTCAAACGAGACCTCCCGGCGACCTTTGTCGGCATATGCCTTTTGTCGCTGGCGAGCTGCTTGAAGGTGACCCTTCGCCTTCTATAACAAGGAGTCGATGCGCTCGGCAAAGGCTTGAGCGAAAGGAACCTGCCCTCCTGTACTCCCACTCTTCACCAATGAAGAGGGTGCCACTGGATGCCGACCACTATTCAACACAAACGGTGTGAACTGTGTGGACCCGTTCACAGAGTTGTTCACCACAAACTCTGCCGGTGCTAGGAATTCGTCCCAATCTTGCATGGCAGGGTCCACGTACATGCGCAGCATCTGCTCCAGAGTGCGATTCATGCGCTCTGTTTGTCCGTCAGTTTGAGGGTGAAATGCTGTCGACATTTGTGACTCACTACTGCAGTATTCGTGCATCTTTTGCCACAACTTACTAGCAAATTTTCAATCTTGATCGGAGGTAATGCGCAACGGCAAGCCGTGGTACTTTACGACACCCTCAGAGAAGAGACGAGCGGTCTCCTCTGCATTCACATCAGTGGTTGGAGGAATGAAGTGTGTCATCTTCGTCAAAAGATCCATAACCACTAGTATTACATCATGGCCACGGGCCGTGTCCGCAAGATCAGTAATGAAGTCCATGTTGACGCACTCCCATGGAGTCCATGGAATGGGAAGCTGTTGAAGGAGTCCAGCAGGCTTCTTGTTAGTAGCCTTATTCCGAAGACATGGGTCGCATGTCATGCAATGCTTACGGACATCAATACTCCACCCTGGCCACCAATAGTGGTCCGAGAGTGCCTGTCCGGTCTTTCAGGGTCCCACATGACCTGTGACCGGCGGGTCGTGGAACTGGGAGATAACCTTTGCTCGAAGGTCTCCCAAGTTTGGCACAACAACTTGTTCTCCGGGCCAGAAGATTCCTGCGGCCTCCACCAAGCCGTACTTGTCCAGATTTCAAGAGTCTTGAAACCAAGAATCCACACAGTATCCCATCCGGGTCCTGTTTACAAAACCGTTGTAATGGATAATCTCTCGTGGTGGTTGCCGCAGAGGTGCAGGGGATTCTGGTTGTTGTACTATTGCTGTTGCAATGGCCATAAAACACCCATTGACCTCGGTGGTTGCTTTAATTTCCACAGGCTCTCTGCTTTGTGGATTGGCCACATTGATACGTCCTGGCCGATATTCCCATGTGAACGAGAATCGACTCAAGTATTCGCTCCAATGCGCCTGTCGTCTTGACAGGTTGGGTTGCGTCTAGAAAAACACCAATGGATTATGGTCGGTCACGACCGTCACACCCCCTTCAGCACCCTCGAGGTAGCAACGCCACATCTTGAAAGCATGTACTACCGCAAGGAGCTCTTGATCCCCAGTCGTGTACCGCGTTTCCACGGGAATGAGCTTCCGGCTCTCATACGCAACTGGGTGACCATTATGCATGACGACGGCTCCGAGTCCTACTACCGACGCATCACATCAAACCTCCCACGGTTGCAATGGATCCTGAAGAGCTAGGATGGGCGCCGTGGATAGGNACATTGATGCGTCCTGGCCGATATTCCCATGTGAACGAGAATCGACTCAAGTATTCGCTCCAATGCGCCTGTCGTCTTGACAGGTTGGGTTGCGTCTAGAAAAACACCAATGGATTATGGTCGGTCACGACCGTCACACCCCCTTCAGCACCCTCGAGGTAGCAACGCCACATCTTGAAAGCATGTACTACCGCAAGGAGCTCTTGATCCCCAGTCGTGTACCGCGTTTCCACGGGAATGAGCTTCCGGCTCTCATACGCAACTGGCTGACCGTTCTGCATGAGGACGGCTCCGAGTCATACTACCGACGCATCACATCGAACCTCCCACGGTTGCGATGGATCCGGAAGAGCTAGGACGGGCGCCGTGCATAGGAGCTCTTTTACCTTGAGAAAAGCGTTCTCGCAATCAGGTTTCCATTCCCAACGCACGTCTTTTCGCGTGAGTCTAGTTAGCGGTGCTACCAGGATCGAATACCCTTGCATAAACCGTCAAAGGTAGTTTGCAAGGCCGAGGAAAGACCGTATCTGCCCAACATTCTTGGGACGTGGCCAGACCACAACGGCTTGGACCTTTTGTGGGTCGACACGGATGGCGCCCTTGCTGACGATGTGTCCAAGGTATTTGAGTTCATCTTGTGCAAACTTGCACTTGCTCACTTTCGCATAGAACTTCTGTTCCCGAAAGATTGCGAGAACTTCGCGCAGATGTTCTATGTGCTCTTCCATTGATTTGGAGAAAACCAAGATGTCGTCCAGGTAAACCAAGAAAAACTGTCTGAGTTGCTTGGCGAACGTTCGGTTTATTTCTCCTTGTAAGCCCGAAGCATAACACTCGGAACTGATAGTGTCCCATGTGCGTTCAAAACGCGGTTTTGGGCACATCATCTTCTGTGATGCGGATTTGATGGTACCCTTGAGACAAATCCAAGGATGAAAACACTTTTGTGCCTTGGATTTGGTCAAAAGGTCCTCAATCCGCGATAAGGGGAATCAATTTTTTACCGCCAGCTTGTTCAACGCCTGGTAATCCACGCACATGTGCAAACCACCGTCCTTTTTGTTCACAAAAAGGATCGGCGCACCGTACGGCGAGCTACTAGGCTTGATCCACCCCTTTGCAAGGTACTCTTTGATTTGGCGTTCGGCCTCTCGCCTTTCTGCTGGACTAAGGCAATACATGGGTCTGAACGGAGGAGTCACCTCCGGTTGCAACGGAATTGTGTGGCCCATGTGTCTTTCAGGTGGAAGCCCAGCCTGAGGGTCTTTGAACACATCCGAGAACTTTGCCAATAGAGATCTGATCTCTTGTCGCGTTTCTTCCATCACGTCGGCCTCAACTTTCTGCAGCTGAGCCAAGAAGTATCAACAACCTTGTCAAATACGTGTCTTGACCTGCATTGTAGACAAGCTGGCATGGACTTTGAGTCGGGTCGGTGATAATTCCGTACTCGGAATCAACGTAAAGCAGTGTTGTTCGTTTTGGAGGATCAAACGCTTTGATTCAAAGCACATTAGTGCCTTGTTGTCAAGAAGCCAGGGATGGCCTAGCGCCACGTCAAACGGGTCAAGAAGGTTGAGTACCTTCAACGTGATACTCTTTGTGTACTCTTGAATACAAATTTTCGCTTTACAAGTACCGATCACGGGTACCGTACGGTTGTCACCGACAACAACTGCGCCATTCGATGGCTCGTACCTCAAGCCAACTTGTCGAGTAAAGTCAAGGCTAACAAAAGAGTTGTCCCCTCCAGTGTCAGCAAGTACGTTCACAGGAGCACCAGCTAGGTTTCCTTTGAACTGCATCGTCATGTTGCCCCCACTCTTCTGAGTGAACAGACTCGATGATGGCAAGCCGAGTTTGTGATAAACACGGAATCTGTACTACGGGCGTCGCAACTCCCATGATTCACCCACTCGAGTCCACATCTTGTGAGCACGTGTAAATTTGGCTAGCACCTTCCAGTCTTTAAATTTGACTAGGTCAAAATCGTCGACTAAAGGTACTGCGAACGTGATTGAACTCATTGCTTTGAGGGCGTTTGTTTCAATCACTGCGTCACACAACTCTTGCACAGTGGTCGGTGTCGCCACCACTAAGTATGTACGATCATGCATCTCGTCCGGAGATGCAAGGTTTAGTGGGCAATGATGGCCAGCAAGTGTAGAATGCGGTTCAACAAGAGGAGAAAAGACAACAGAGAAATTTGAACGCGTCAAAAACTCAAATTGTTTAACATCCTCATCTAAAAACATGAACCCACACTCGTGATCTAGTTTTAATCCTGAGTGGTCCCCACTGACATCACTCAGTGGTGGGGAAAACCAGTCCCACGGCCCTGTCCGTTACCACGGCCGGGCCCATTGCCGCGACCGCGACCCTGTCCACGGCCCTGTCTACGGCCTCCTACTGCACCATCCCCACGAGGTGCTACTGCTGCAGCTAGCGCTGCGGCCTCTTGTCCAATCCCAGAAGCCTGAGGGTACTGAGCCCTAAAGTGGCCCGGCTGCATGCAGTTGTGGCCGAGGCCTTCGCGGAAGGATGTGTTGCGACGCTCACGCGCTGCCTGCAACTCGTCATTCTCGCGGCTGCGCTTGTTGTTTGGGCCCTTGTATCCACCAGCCTTCTTGGCTGGAGGGTTTGCAGGCTGCTTGCCCTTGGCCCCGCCTCGCTGTCCAGCTGACCCACTAGCCCCTGCAACGTCCATGCGCATGTCGCGGCCTTGTTGTGCACGTGCGTTTGGCTGTGCATCAGAGTAGTGCTTCGGGTGTGCCGAATACACTTTGCTCATTTAGTCACGCAACGCCCTCCAGCTTGTCCACGCTTGGCCAGTGGCTGTCCTGGTGGTCTTGTCCTTCAGCTTCTCGCTGGCGAGACCATCACGCAAGTACTCCAACAGCACGCACTCCGGGTACTTGAAGGTCTGAGTCCCATCGCCCTCGGTGAAGCTTTCGGCTTCTTCGACGAGTGCGGTGAACTCGCTCAAGTAGGATTCGAGCGAGCTGCCCAGCTGCCTGAAGTCCTTGATCTTGTGGAAGGCACGCTGCGTCTCTTCACGTTGGGTACACATCTTGCGCATGATCGCACAGAAGGCCTACCATGGCATGGGCTGCCACTCGAGGTGCGGCTGCTGCGCAGTCCACTCCTTGACCACATACTTGAAGAGTTTGTCTTCAAGTCGCGTCGTGGCAAGGTCGCCCCACTGGCTGAGTGGAGCCTTGTGGACACGTAGGACGTGCTCCATGCGGTTCAACCAGTCGGTCAGCTTCACGTCCTTCCAGAAGATCTCCACACTGTGGAGGAAGGACGTGTTCATGACCGGCCCCGAAGTTGTCGAGGTAGGCAAGTCGTCTCTGCCACGGGCAGTGGCATCCGCAGCTCCGGTACGCTGCGCTTGCTGTTGCATCCGCACTTGGGTCACACTCTACAACGCCTTGTCAAGGTCGTTGCATCAACGGCTTGCCTCATGGACGGCCAAGCGCTAAAGCTGGCAATCACGGTCAAGGTCCGTGATGCTCTGCCCGACATGGGCTAGCAGGTTTGCGAATGCGAACTTGAGCACTGATGTCGTCAGAGCATCGGCGATAGCCTCCAGGGCGTCCCGTTGTCTGTGCACCCTTACCCACTGCAAGAGGGTACGATTCGCGTACATGCCTCCAAGGAGTCCCACCTTTCAGAGGAGACTGTCGTCGGCGACGACGCTCGAGTGGGTGGTGCCTTGCCCCATTGCGGCCGCATCGTAGGAAGGAGGGTCCGCCCCCATTCCTCCGAGTGGTGCCATATCTCCACCATCGGTGATGATCTTGAGTCGGCCTGCGGCCTCGGCAGCAAACTCCGCGAGCCTACGAAGGTCATCGCGAATTGCCTTCGCGGCAACGTCATCCGGCTCGGTCTCACGGGAACCTCTCGTGTGGCTGCTTTCAGCGCCCTTGTTGCTCTCGGCAGTCTCGCTGCCGTCGGCAGCTTCAGGCGATGCGGCGGGTGTCTTGCTCTTCTCGAGCAATCGGCTCGAGTTCGTCGCACGACGATGGGGATGGTCGCGATCCTGGTCGTCTTCGCCATCGTCGGCGTCGTGCTCTTCGTCGGGATATCCCCCCGGGAGATCCTCCTCCATCGCGTCGTCCGTCGCGTGGGGGTCGCCCACGTGCGCGTCGACGTGCTCGTCGAGCACCTTTTCGGCCTCCGCACGCTTCTCGGTATTGCCGAGGTTGGATTCGGTTGCCTTCGACGGTACGGTTGCCTTTGGGTTGGCAACCGTGCTCGCGGCGGCGGCTCCCAAAATTTGGAGTCCGCCGAGAGCTCGTGGCGAGGCCGTCACCACCTTGCCCTTGTTGGTCTTGGACGGTCCGGCACTTGCCATCTCGTCGCCCGTGCAACTAGCACGTGAAAACCGTTGTGAGAATCACCCCACAACGTTAAGGAGGAATCGCCTCCCACAAAACTCTTGCTCTCACGATCGGTGAGGTAATTATAAATTAGTTTTTTATGTTCCTAGGCTGCCACGTTGGCACAAGGTCGTGGGTTTTGAAACTACTCTTCCTAAGCTGTGACTCACGGCGATTAGCAAGGACTAGTACCTAGGAAAACATAAATTTACAAGACAATGGAATGATGAGGAATGTGAGTGCCGCTTACAAAACAAGAGCAAAGAGTTCTAAGGAGAATTCTAACAATTCCCACCAAGCTTTCCACTCTTTCTTCTCCTTCTTGTCTTCCTCTTGTCTTCTTGTCTTCCTTGGTCTTCTCTTCACGCTCCTTGAAGCCTCTCGAGTTCTTGGACGACGTCTCCCTAAAGCCAGCGGCGTTGGCGAGCCGCGAAAAATCTTCAAGGTGTCACCCTCCTTTTTAGGGTGCTCTCAGGCCGTGAGAGTCCCTAAACTCGGACAGGGGTGCTGTCCCAATTTTTGGATGAAGGGATCTTGAAGGAGCCTTGACAATGGGGAGGATTTTGTGGTTTTTGAGGGTGGGAACTCCCCACCCCGTCCCACAAAAATCCTTCTAGCCCTCTGGAAGTGAAGAGAGGCTGGAAAAAAGAGTCTCCACCAAGTAGAGCTTTTTTCAAGCTCTCTATCACACTTTACGATGCTTCAATCCATGGATTGTAGATTCCATAGTCCCTTCTGGCGTTTCTGCTGCTGCTTGCAGCTACCGGCGGCGTTTTATGTGACGTAGCCGCCGTTTCCGTCGAACCCTTAGTCGCGAGGGTCGTATGGCTCTGATACCACTGTAACATGTCGAGTCTCTAGCTCCTGCTCTGAAGTCGTCGTCAGAGTTCGCAGAATGGCATTCTCAGTTCGCGTCAGGGGTTTAACCCCTTCGCAGGACTGAGGGGCAATCGTCATCAACGACCCAGAGCAGGGAGACTCGAATGTTTCGAGTCTCCGGAGGCCCATATCCGTTTTTCACCAAACCCCTCATTTTGGGACCCAAACCGAGGGTTTTTACCTCAAACTCGTGTGTTGGCACGAGTTATTTCATTTGTTTTATGTCGAAGTTCGTCGTAAATGAACTTCGATTTATGTTTTGTCGTTCTGGCGCAAAATCATCGCGTGCGAGGCACGCTGGCGATTTTGCACCAGCTCTCTCTACCTCACCCTCGCTCCCCCTATCCCTCGTCCTCGCTTGCTTGTTTTGCAAGGAGGGCGAGGGGGGGCGAGGGCATGAGGCCACGAGGCCTCGCCCTCGAGGCCCTCGTGGCCTCTCAGCCGCCGATTGGACTGAGGCCGCGATCGGCGGCTAGCGGCTGGCCGGCCGGTGGCCGGCCGGTCACTTGGCCGGCTGCCGCCCGTCCAGCCGGCCGGCAGCGAGCTTGCGGGCGGCCAGCGAGGTGCTGGCCGCCGGCCAGCCCTCGCTGACGTGAGGGGTGGTGTGCGACCACCCCTTGCTTCAGCAAGGAGGGAGGACCGAACCGGCCCTCCCGCTACACGATTATTTACTCTATTTTCTTCGCGGTTCTTACATCTCACAGAAGTATTAATGGTTTTACAATCTACGATACATCATGTAACGCGTTGTTTTCTGAATACTGCAGTACCGTACTACTACCGTTGGTAACGCGGTACCGGTACCAGTATCGGTAGTGACCCGCTAGAAGACTAGGATACCGCGGTATTGAGCACTGCGGTACCAGAATACCGCGATACTCAATATTGCGATTTGCCATCCCTGACCAAGAATATGGGGGATTTAAAGAAGGTGCACGGCGCATCTCCATGAGGATCTAGTATCGTTCATAACTCCACATATTAGAAGATCACACTGGATCACACAAGTTCTTTTCACCATTTTGCAAGATATTTGAAGAAATGAAAAGCTCTTAGATTACAACGCTGGCCTGCCTGGACAAGATGCCAATAACGCCCTCAACATACTTGAGTGGAAATGTACAGAGGATAAAAGTGCGCCAAGTGCTTAGTTCAACTCTACCTTTGCCACGGAATCAGGGCGCCTTTTTCTCTCCTATCCCAATGCTCTACTAGATCCTCATGTAGCAAAGAGACACTTTGATTGCCTTGATAGCCGTAGTAACATGTCTGTTGGTGGACGGGCGAGCGGGCGGGTGGTCTGGCGGACAGACGGGCGGATAGGCGGGTGAAAGGAAAAGCAAAAGGGCAGGCCAACATGCAGGTGGCCGGGGGGG
>SZWC01005218.1:979-25663 GCA_023375785.1 Penium margaritaceum
TGTGTGTGTGTGTGTGTGTATGTGTGTTTGGAGCTATTCCAGGATAGCTGGAACTGAAGCAGCCATAGAAATGATGGTTGGGGTAGTTGGGAATGACTGAAAATGCCATGGATACCTTGGAAAACCCATGGTTATTACTGAAAGCTCTTTTGGCGCCACAAATCTGCTTTTCATTCTTCTCAAGGTGCAAGTAGGTGCTTGGTAGATTTTTTTGACATAGAATGGGCCAGCTCCTTCACTGCAAGTTCATTGAGGCATTCATGCAAGATATGTACCATCTGTGCATTTCATTGATAGACAGAGGTGAATGCTCCACCTTTAGCTTCTAATCATAAGAAAGTTTGGATGTTGTGAAGGAATTTTTCGATCTGCAGCTATTTCCACTTTTAGAAGAACAATGCGCCCACCTTGTTTCAGCTAACAGATGGGGAAGCATCTCAAGTATGTGCAAAACTAATCATCCACACCATAAATTGTCCATTCATTCAGATGATAGAGACAATCAATGCTGAAAATTCTGGAACACTGACGTGTTTTGGTAGCATCTGCTTAATGTGTAAATGCTTCCACTAGAACTCCCCAACTTCTTGGATGGGAAAAGCACATATCTGGCTATTCCAGAGGGCTCAATTCCCTGAATTCAGTGAATCAAGGTATGTTGCAAATTGTGTAATCGTATTGCTTGAGCGTGCTTGTGCTTCTTTTGGCTTCTTTGAACCTGCTCGCTTATCACCAGGCTCACCTGATGTTTCTTCGGATTTATCAACCTTGGATGGGATTGGACCCGCTTCCTTTTGATCAAACAAGGTGGTTTTTTCAGACATGTTTTTCCTCCTTCTCTTCTCGGACAGACTTGACCTTATGTCCCTCTGTGGGTGTGCATGAACTCACAAAAGGCCAGAACCCGGGATGCCTCTGAATGGTTCCAGAGACATCCTCCAGCTATGTCATGGTGATGCCGGTGAATGTAGGGACTACTTTCAAGTTCAAATTCAGGTGTAAAGCTGCTGGTATGAGGGACTTTCAAGGATAATCTTAAGAACCCACAAAAATTCTTTGATAGGAAACTCATGACAACCTTTTTTCAGTCGTTCTAAGCCATTCTCAATGGACCATTCCTTTGGATTTAGCTGAGCTGCAGGGTAGTCTGAGTTCCCAGAGAAGATGGATCCAGTGTGCCTACGGTCATGTTCTATGTACATTTTTCTTTCTTTTTTTTCTTTGGGCCTCTTTTCTTCAAAGGACTTGGTTCTACTGCTAGACTTGAAATTGGCCCTGAATCTCGGGAGTTCTCAGCGCAGCGCCTCACCAAAGGAGGGAGTGCTCTCTGAAGAAAGTGCATTCATCGCGCAAAAGTTCTATATCCATTGTCGTTGTGCCACCTGCCACTGCTTCCGCAACCACCACATCTTCCACATGTTTTTCATAAACAACCGCATCTTCTGCGCCTACCAACTCATTATTCACCCAAGGGGGGGACACAGGATGGGGCAAAGGTAGAGGTGTGAGTTAGCGAGTCAGATTCAATTAGAGCACTCTCATACACTAGAGGACATGTGTACAATAGATGTGGTTATGTGTTTAGAAGTTTCTGGGATGTGAGAGAGGCACATAGCAGTGGCACTGTCTATACATGTTTTGTTTGATTTCCTTAGTGAAAAACAAATGTATTGTTCCATTGTAACATCACTTATTTAGTGATGCACTCCTTCATACAATGACCTCAAACACTTATGTCTTTTGAACCCTCCCACCCCACCCCCCCACCCCCCGTCAAGTAGAAATTGTATGAGGGGAGTGTATCAGAGAGTGAACAGAATTTTTTGTGACAGCGACATACAAAATTACACGTGTGTACAACGAGGAGAAACTTCACAGAAGTGATCGGTGATCATGTACACAAATGTAATGTTTCAATCTAACTTCACTTGTTTAGTCATACACTCCTTCTTATACTTATTTCATACACTTTTGTCTTTTGAATCCCCCTCTACCTCCCTCCTCCCCCGTCAAGTGGAAGTGTATGAGAGGAGTGTATAAGGGAGTGAACCAATTTTTGTATGATAGTGACAGACAAAAGTACCCTTGTGTGCGAGGAGGATAAACATCATACAGGTTATATGAAATCATAGACACAAATGCATTCTTTCATGTAATGTCACTTGTTTAGTGATGTACACCTTCATACACTTACCTCGTACACATTTATCTTTTGGACCCCCCACTCCCCCTCCCCCCCCCCCTCTCGTCAAGTGGAAAGTGTATGAGGGGAGTGTATGAAGGAGTGAATGGAATTTTGTATGATAGCAATATACAATAGTACACTTATGAACAAGGAGGAGGAACTTCATAGAGTTTACATGAGACCATGTACACAAATGGATCATTTCAACATAACGTCACTTGTTAAGTGATACACTCCTTCATACACTTTTGCCCTTTGGATCCCCCCGACCCCCCCTCTCCGTCAAGTGCAAAGTGTATGAGGAGATTGTTGGAGGGGGTGAATAAATTTTGGTATGACAGTGACATACAAAAGTGCACTTGTGTGCATGTGCTAGAAACTTCAAGTGATAGGTTATCATGTACATAAATGTATCATTCTAACATAACGTCACTTGTTAAGTGATACACTCTGACACACTTTTGTTGTTTGGACCACCCTCCTCCGACTCCCCCCCCACCCCCGGTTGAGTGGAAATTGTATGAGGGGAGTGTATGAGGGGGTGATCAAAAGATAATTTGAAGGCAACATACAAAACCACACTTGTGTACAAGGAGGAGAAACTTCACAGAAGCAGTATGTGATCATGTACACAAATGTATTTTTTCAATGTAACGTCACTTGTTTAGTGATACACTCCTTCATACACTTACCTCATACACTATTATCTTTTGGATCCCTCCCCACCTTCCTCCCCCATCAAGTGGAAAGTGTATGAGGGGAGTGTATGAGGGAGTAAACAGATTTTTGTATGATAGCGACATGCAAAAGTACACTTGTGTACAAGGAGGAGAAACATCATAGAGGTCATATGAGATCACGTACACAAATGTTTCATTTCAACGTAACTTCTTTTGTTCGGTGATACACTCCTTACACTTACATCATACACTTTTGCCATTTGGACCCCCCCTCGACCCCCTCCCCCCTCCGTCAAGTGGAAAGTGTATGAGGGGATCGTATGAGGGAGTGAATGAAATTTGGTATGACAGTGACATACAAAAACACACTTGTGTACAAGGAGGAAAGACTTCATGGAAGTTACATAGGATCATGTACACAAATGGATTATCTCAACGTAACGACACTTGTTGACTGAAACACTCCTTTATACACTTACATCATACACTTTTGCCCTTTGGATCCCCCCGAGCCCCCCTCCCCCGTCAAGTGCAAGTGTATGAGGGGATTGTAGGAGTGGGTGAACAAAAATTGATATGACAGTGAAATACAAAAGTACACTTGTGTATAAGGAGCAGAAACTTCATCGAAGTGATAGGTTATCGTGTACACAAATGTATCATTACAGCGTAACGGCACTTGTTCAGTGATACACTCCTTCATACACTTGTCTCATACGCTTTTGTCATTTGGACCCCCCTCCCCTGACTCCACCCTCTCCCCCCCCCTCCCCAAGCGGAAACTGTATGAGGGGATTGTATGAGGGAGTGAACAGGATTTTGTATGATGGCACCATACAAAAGTACACTTGTGTACAAGGAGGAAAGACATCATTCAAACTATATGAGATCATGTACACAAGTGTATTATTTCAACGCAATGTCACTTGTTCGGCCGTACACTCCTTCATAGCCTTGCCTTGCCGTACACTTTTGCCATTCGGACCCCCCTCCACCCCCCCTCCCCCGTCAAGTGGAAAGTGTATGAGGGGAGTGTATGGGGGAGTTAACAAGTTTTGGTATGACAGTGATGTACAAAGTATAGACTTGTGTACGAGGAGGAGAAATTTCATGGAATTGATGGGTTGTCATGTACACAAATGTTTTATTTCAACGTAATGTCACTGGTTTAGTGATACACTCCTTCACACACTTGTCTCATACGCTTTTGTCCTTTGGACCTCCCCCTATTTTCTCCTCCCTCCTAGGCCAGTAGAAAGTGTATGAGGGGATTGTATAAGGGAGTGGACAGAAGTTAAAATGACAATGACATACAAAAGCACACTTGTGTACAAGGAGGAGAAACTTCATAGAAGTGACAGGAATTCATGTACACAATTGGGATTCTTTGAAAAGCTCTTAACGGGTAAGTTCATGTAGAAGTTACACGGAAGATCCTTCATTATGTGACTTTATCCTCCAATCCGACTAGGAACATTCTATGAAAGTTGCCATAATGTATGGGTGAGTACAAGGAAGTTACTTGGAACCTACGTGTACAAAAAAATGTGTGGTGTACACAGATATAGTAGTGCATGAATTTGGGCTCATTGGGACTAAATGGAGTTAGCGACAACCTTGGAGGTGGCCGTGGAAAGGGCAGGCCTGCATCCATTTCCTCTGCCTCGGTCCCATCCGCACTTTTACATGTTGGAACTGTGGCACCTCTAGGCATTCTACCTAGTAGAGCCCCGCACCGCCCGTTGATGCCCGTCTCACTTCTGCTATGTGTGCACACTAGGCACGTTACTCCAGTGGTACAGGTGACTCCTCTCCAGCCAATGACTCTTCTACCGGATCTAGCCGCTCGCACGGTCTCCAGCACCGCAGATGCCTACAGCAGCAGCACAGCCCAGTATCCAGACCCGTGTCCTTGGGGCTGGCCCCACGCGTTCGGCGAGCCTGCTTTCTACGGACCCCCCATGTGGGACCTATCCACCTCTTCCATGGTTTTGTTCTGGTCCCTCACCGTGCTTTCCCTTCTCGAGTGGTTTCATCGCCCTAGACCCTCCAAAGGAAAACCATCAGCTCGATGTCATCCTGACCCACCTCGTTCATTAGAGCCACCTTCATGATCAAGGAGGTGAGAGAGTTTGGGATTGTCAGAGGTCCCTTCTGTGTGATTCAAACGGTGACCTTCGAGGCCCCTCCTCTGGAAAGATTCCAGGTTTATTTGTCTGTGGATTTCTCAAGGATTGAGGATTGGCAGTCTATTTACATGCCTCGCTGTTTTGCTGATTGTGGTCAGCAATTACCTTCCTACTCCGTCACTGTAGGTGTGAGTCATGTGCTCTCCACCGTCCGCGTCTTGAGTGGCTTCTGGATCCTGGACTGCAGGGGCCACCGATCACATGACCTCCTGATGTACCTCAACTGTCTCCTTCGGTCCTGTTTACTCTTTGTGCACTTCATACGGACTGGATCTGGTCAACTCATCCATGTTCATGGTGTTGACATCGTCTCTTTTGTTGGTCCCTACAAAGAGTTGTTCCTTCCTGATGTGTTGTATGTGCATGCCCTTGAGCTTAGTCTGCTCACTGTTACTGTAACTAATGACCAGGGCACGGACTTCATCTCAAGCCACAGTGTTTCCAGTGTTTCACATCCTACCACTGGTCATGATGTGCTACAGGGCACTAGATGCAATTGCCTGTTTCGTGTTCCCTCGATTTCCCCTCTGTTTGTGACTTCTACACTTGTCCCCGTTTTCTGTGCTCTCTCTCTCTCTCCGGTCCATGCACAACTCTTGCACCGTCGCCTTTGTCACATTCACACTACTCTGATTAACCACTTGTTGTGCACTCAGCCCGCCACTGACCTGGATGCCTCCACATTCCATGATCCTTACTCTGGTGATTGCCTTGGTTTTGCCCAGGAGAAGATGCAGCCATTCTCCACATGAAAATCTTGCACCTCTCATCCCCTTTCACTTATGCATGTCAAGATCATGGAACCCATGGCTCATGATGTCCTGGGCGGTCTTGGTCCTCTCATGGACCACTACTTTTTTGTGTGATGAGTCTTTGCTTCTCGTCAGAAGAGTGATTTTTTCTCTATGCTTAAGTCTTGGCTACCTCAGGCCAAGCTTGCCTGTAGTCACCGTCTCCACACCTTCCTCTCTATCCGGGGTGGGAAGTTCATGGGACCTACTACTCGGCTTCTGTCAACTCACAGCGTGTGTCTTAATCCCTCCACTCCTTACACACCCCAACAAAATGGGGTGTTTGAGCATTAGAACTGCATCCTTGTCTGCATCCTAGTCCATGCATCCGACCTTCCCCTATTGTTCTCCTTTGAGGCCACGTCCTACATGACTTGGGTGTGCAACCTTCCACTCCATGGTCCACTCCCTCGCCATCTCACACCCTTCAAACGTTGGTTTGATCGTCGGGCTGACCTGCGTCTTGCACGTGTCTGGATTTTGTTGATGTTTTCCGGCTTCCTAACAACCTTTAAATTTGCAATTTCTCTCCCCATGCCCGCCTCTGCTATGCCTCTGTGTCTCCGACATATCCAAAACATGGCCCTGCTGGGACGTCGACATATATCATGTTGTTTATTCATGTGACGCTTTGTTCTTTGAGGACGTGTTCCAGTGTTATTTGACCCCTCTGGCCCCTCCCTCTTGTTTTTCCTTGCTTTGTCGGATTGGGGGTGGTGAGTCTATCTGAGCCTCCGATCTCAGGAGCCCTACGTGTGCACCTGATGTCACTCTTGCTTGTCTAGTCACATCCTCTCACATGTCTCTGACTGAGTCTTGAAGAGTGACACTTGCTGACACTCAGTCCATCCCCTCACCATCGCATTCATCGTCAGGGCTCCATAGTCATCTCCTATCTCCATTTCCTTGGATTCACTGCCCTTTTTTTTGTGTCCCCTTTGTTTCATGTCTCCACTCCAGCGTCGTCACCCTGTCTCGTGTCCTAGATGAGAACACGACAGTCACAAGCCGCCTGATGAGTTACACACCACGGCACCAGTCGTTGGTCCATAGCCGTATGTGTGTGGAGGGAGATTGTGCTCTCTCTCTCTCTCTCTCTCTCTCTCTCTCTCTCTCTCTCTCTCTCTCTCTCTCTCTCTCTTAGCAGATGAGTGCTCAGTCCTCACAACGACGCACTGGATCAAGTGCATCATCCTCTTCTACCAAGCTCTCTGCTCAATAAACTGGTCTTGATGCACTCGGGCTGGCCATAATGTGGTTCATCCCAACTTTGCAATGGGCTACGCTCTTGTTGCCCATGAGATTCATGATTCTTTTCACGCCTCTGTCTCTGGCTATGTTTTTGTATGCTTTGCAGCCAGTGGCCTCTATGTACATTCACTAGATCCAACCGCGATTGGTTACGCTCATGAGGCAGCTGATGCAAAGCTCATGAGGAGCTGAAAACCCTCAAAGAGCATGGAGTCTATGACTTGCCAAGCAACCGCGGAGTCCTTCTAGCCCCTTGGGTTCTTCGAGAAAAGCCGAATTCAAATGGCAAGATTAATTGATACACGGCTTGTTTTATTCCAAAATGATTCTCACAGATCCAGGATGGACATCCGTCCCCGTTGGGCTATACACATTGTGTCTGCATTACTGAGCCTAGTTGCATGTCATGACTATGATCTGGAATCGGTGGATGGCAACGCCACTTTTCTCATGGGCGTCTTGACGAGGTGATTATCATGGTCCTACCACCGATACTTTACTAATAGGACAAACAAGGTTTGGCAACTGTGTAAGGCCTTGTACGACCTCAAGCAGTCACCGTGTTGTTGGAACATGGATGTGTCCTCTACTCTTGAAATGGGTGGCTTTTGCCGTAGCACACTGAACACAACGCCCTTTCAAATTGTATCGTCTGAGCCCTTTGTGGATGTTCTCATCTATTGAAATGATCTCCTCATTACCTCACCCAGTCCCACAGTTGTTCAGTCAGTCAGGAAACTCTTGGAGTCCAGCTAGAAGATGAAGGACCTTGGCCCAGCTCACGTCTTCCTAGGCATGGAACTCAAAATGCAACTGTCAACATCGTATGCAACATGTGCACCAGGCAACATGCATTTGCAGCATTGGAGAATGCTTTGTCTCCCTACTGAGAAAGGCTCCCACCGCGTTGACCCGCATGAAACCTACAATTCAGCGACTATTATATTCCACTGATCCATCACAACAGGGGGAGACGGTGGATTTCACCAATGACATCATTGTGGTCAGCTTCCTCATGTACCTCAGTACCACCACACGAGTTGACGTAGCCTTCGCGGTCAACTTCCTAGCCCACTTCTTACAACAGCCTCAAGAGCGGCATGGAGAGGTCACTCCGCACAATACCTGCTATGCACTCTCTACAACTCTCGTCGGGCTGTGCTGTCATTCACAATCCTCTTTTGTCACCAAATGATACAACGATAGCAATTGGGCACGTGACACCGCTGCACACAGTCAAGAAATATTGTTGATGGGACTGCTTGAGAAACTGCTAAGAAGCTTATCAGCCTTGCTACTGCTGACGTGGTGACACAGTCTAGTCAGCTGGCGTACTAGCAAGCAAAAAAGCGCAAGAAACAGCAAGGGTTAGGCTAGGGAGACGTGCAAAGTCTCATAAGCTCCAATAGTTTAGTAATGTAGATTGAAATGACAACTGACAAGCACATAGCATGAATATCTGCCACAGTGCCTGGCGGGTGACGCACTTGACACTGTCAGTTTTTCAGGCCCAACATCACTGTTTGGCCGTAGTTGCACGCACAGGCATCCAAACGCAACACCGTCTGAACCTAGACATGCAAAATCTTGAGCCGGACGTTACGACTAGTCACACGCACAAGTTCAGCATCTATCAGTGGAAAAAAAATACAAAACATGCAAATCGGGCTCAACAGTCAATCCACCGAGAAAACTCTAGCGATTGTAGAAAAACTACAGAGCACCCAAGCAAGCACAGGAGACGTCTTGGCAACTGTCGGGCAGCTGCTGGTGGATGGAGCCACCACGTGTCGATACTCTGTCTCCAGTTGGGTCTGCATCAGGAATCTGCACGAGCATGGACACGGCTGAGTGGTCATGGTGAGCTCTACAAATAAATAGAAGGACTCACATTACAACACTCCCCCATGATCCGATGGTACGCATGTCCATACACGTGCAAAACTGACAAGTTTTGCAACGAGATGCTCAACGGTCCATGCTCACAAACCCAACTCTCAGCCACTCTTAGGCAAGGGATGAAACCTGACAGAACAGTTGACCATCATGAACTTTCCAAGCGCCAGAGTTTTGGTCAGGAAGTCAGCCCTCTACATTTTCGTGCCGACCCTAATGACAGAGATCACCTGTTGTTCCAAAAAACCATGCACAAATTGATGCTCAACAGCACTGTCCTTTGTGCATGTATGGAACACACCAGAGTTTTGTGCAATGACAAGTGCACTCTGGTTATCACAGCATAGAACGATGCAAGGCACAATCTATCGCAGCTCACAAAATAGATGCTTCAGCCACATCGCCTAAGTAACCCCAGCACCCAGTGCAACACACTCAGCCTCTTTTGAGCTACATGCAATACAATCTTGCTTGCCATTACGCCATGACATAACGGTGCCACCTAGCAGGAACACGTAGCTTGTTTGACTGTTTCCATCAAGAATCCACACCCAGTCATTGTCTATGTAGCCGCTGACTACCACCGAACACTCCCGTTGAAAGTAGAGTCCAAGGTACGATATGGAAACCATGTATCGTACCACTCACACAGCCACGTGAAGGGCTCTCACCCAAGGACCTTGTGAGAACTTTGAAAAGAGGTTGATGGTAAAGGGAACGTCGAGTCCTGTGGTAGTGGCCAAGTATATCAGAGAGTCAATGAGCCCCAAGTACAGGGTCGTGTCCACTGTCTCCCCGATCTGTGCTGGATCATTTACCTTCAGAGCATCCTGCCCATCAGGTATGATGGGGGTAGAACCTGTGGGAACTGCACCAAGGAGGTCACCAAACCACTCCTCCAGAACACAATCGTAACATGCCTAATGCAACAAGAGTGTCCGCCACTGACAATCACGTATGATCTCCATCGATGGAAAGATAGCTGCAGGACCAAGGTCTTTATCTTGTCGGCATTCTAGAGGACTATGCTGGTCTCTTTCACGACCTCCATTGAAGGGGACGCAATCAGTAGGTCATCCAGATAGACCAGGTTGGAAGCGATCTCTCAGCTGTATGTCTCATAAAAGATAGGCAGGTCACTCTGTACATACTCAACACGTGTCATTGTGCCAGCGATATCTTGGTTCCAGCACCGAGGTGATTGCTTTACTCCATGCAAAGCCTTCTCTAAGCACCAGATCTTGTCACTAACCTCAAAGCGTGGTGGCTAGACCATGTAGATCTTCTCCTCTAGAATACCATGGGAGAACGCGTTGTTCAAGAACCATCTAGTGCAGCTGCCTATCATGGTGACAATAACCCCCAACACGGCGGGAGTAATAGTCATACTGCCAACGAGTGCAAACGTGTTAGTAAAATCCACACCCTCAACCTGTGAGAACCCCTTGGCCATCAAGCAGGCCTTGTAGCAATCCAGTGTGCCGTCAGGCTTCACCTTCTTCCGAAAGATCCACTTTACCTATACAACCTTTCTACCAGGTAGGAGGTTGACAAGCTGGTAGACACCGTGCTCACGGATGAATCTCAGCTCATCCTCACAAGCAGCACACCACTGCTCTGCATTGTCAGTCAAGGCTGCCTCTTTCAACGTGCCTGGATCATGCATCGTCAAGGGAGAAATCCGGGTGGCCAAAACGCATGCCTCTAAGCTTGGTTTGACCACGACCAAATCAGCTATGGCATCGCAAGCGACCGAGAACTCACGCGAGACCAGCTCGTGGCCGACTGGATATGCTGGATGGACCTTAGTATAGTCTGCCTAGACATTCAGTCCAAGGGCCTTCGTGCCACGCTCGCCACTTTGAACACTAGGAGTCCGGCGTCTAGGTGCCGAGTCAGCAGTCCACTGAGCTCTAGAGGCCAGTGGTCGGAGATGACCACAGGGCTCGTAGGAGTAGCCCGATGCTGAGGCGCTCACCTAAGGCTGCGGAGAAGGATGTTGGGCCATAGCCACAGGGGAAATATGTACATGCATGGGAGTGGGTGTGACTGCATATGCTATCACTGGCGCGGGACCAGGCATGCCAGAGGGGACTCACACTAGCATGGGATCAGGTGTGCAAGAGGGGACTGACACTGGCATGAGATTAGGTGTGCCCAAATGGACTGACGCTCGGACGGGATCAGGTGTGCCAGAGGGGACCAACACCGGCACGCAATCAAGTGTGTTAGAGGGGCTTGACTCTGGCACGGGATCAGGTGTGCCAGAGGGGAATGATAAGGCTACTAGACCCACAACCATGATGGTCGGATTGTCTTTACCGGAAGACCGGTCCGTAGGTGGGAAGGCACGGACGGGCCCATCCACATGACTAGACTCCCCCATCCGTCGGGAAGCCACACAGGTAGGAACGTGGTGGGCGGCCAGCGACAAAATGTTGGACAGGTTGCGTTAGGTGAGAGCCTCAAAGAAGAGAGCATCTCGAGACTCCACAATGCGATGGTGAGGAAGGTACCAAAAGAGACATGCCTTTTATCATAGGGAGATGCCAAGGAAGGAACACATGTGACCCCGAGGAGAGACCTTGGACCCCTGTTGTTTTTTTTTTTATGCCCCTTTGGCCACTGCCATAGCTTAGTGGACAGGTTGGGCATGCAGTGCTCCCTTGGAGTAAGTCCCCCACATCTTGCAAGTCCAAGCAAGACACAAGCTGTGTAGCGCAATGGATAACACGGTGGACCTAGGAACAATAGGTCATGCGATCAAGCCTTGATGTGAGCAGGAAGGTTTTTTTACCTTCCTGCACATAGGAAGTTTCTTAGCTATTTCTTCATGCATGAGGAAGATGTGCCACGTGGCGGCCAGTGGATGCGCCAATTGGCGAGTTGGTGAGGTGGTGTGGAGTGGCCACCNCCCACATCTTGCAAGTCCAAGCAAGACACAAGCTGTGTAGCGCAATGGATAACACGGTGGACCTAGGAACAATAGGTCATGCGATCAAGCCTTGATGTGAGCAGGAAGGTTTTTTTACCTTCCTGCACATAGGAAGTTTCTTAGCTATTTCTTCATGCATGAGGAAGATGTGCCACGTGGCGGCCAGTGGATGCGCCAATTGGCGAGTTGGTGAGGTGGTGTGGAGTGGCCACCACCAAAAGTGCCACTGCCCACACACCTTAGATGCCAGGCCTAGGACTATATGTACCTGGCTCATTCCTCATTCCAAACATATAATCTGGCCTTAGATGCTCCTCACAGAGCCGTCCAACTAAGGAACAGTATAAAGAAGACACTGGTTGGTCTAAGCCCCAGGGGTTAGTCTCTGACTAGCACTTTGCGCGAAAGTGGCCAAGTGTTAAGTGGACACAGTTGCTAGCAAGTGACTGCCTAGGAGCTGCTCAGTGTGGAACTGTGATCCTGAGGGTGATATCTTCTCCTAGCTGAAATGCTAGGAGCGGATGGCAGGTGCCATTGTGTCGGCCCTATTTTCTAGTCCGTTTGCCTCAAGCCGGTTGACAAAGGGTTATGGGCCCACATTGACCAGTTGTAAGGCACGCTTTGCTCAACTCTAGTACGCTCTCTCCAGATGCGCACGCCGGCTCCATCAGCTCCATCAGCTCCATCAGCTTCATCAGTTCCAATGGCTTGGTCTGCACTCAGCACACAGGGACCAAGGACAAGCTCTGCCCTTGGAGGCACGACCCTTGTGTCTCAACCAAGACAAGCTCTGCCCTTGGTGGCAAGACCTTGGGTGTGTCGGTGTAGATACATTCTCTGTCTGCAGGTGAACATCGGTTGGAGGGGTAAGCAACGGATCTGCATCCTAAAACTGGTAGCAGACATCAGCTAACATCAGCCTACATCGGCCTCAACACAGCAGAGATGTGGGGAGCAGACAAGGGCAACAAAAATGGTTGACCCATCAGGAGGAGTGGGGGCTGCCGCAGGGCAGTCCTCAAACTCAACAGTGGCTACCACAGGGCAGACCACTGGAGCAAATGTGAGTGTTATGTCACTGCCACAAAATCTTGGACCCTTGGGAGGAATCCCCATCTTTTAGGGGATTGACTTCCCCCTTTGGAGATGGCAATTCAAGCTGGTAATGAAAGTGCGCGGCTTCATCAAGCTACTGAAGGGAGAGGAGCAGGTTCCCGCGGAAGGCACACCCGAGCATGAGGCATGGATGGATCAAAATGATATTGTCATGTCATTCCTCAGCAACACGATAGCCAAGAAGTATGTTCCCATCATTGTGGGGTTCACACTTGCTTCGGATGCTTTCGCCAAGCTCAAGCGTGTGCACCAATCCACCTCCCTCACGAATGGATTGTTCATCCTACAACGGCTGATCAGCATGGGGGTGAATGAGGGGGGGTCTATCCCTGATTTCTTACAGGAATTTGAAGGACTCCTTGGCGAGGCTCGCCAAATGAACTGGGACTTTGATGAAAAGATGCAGGCCATGATCCTCCTCATGGCGCTACCGGAGAGCTGGAGCCCAATGATCACCGTCATGGGTGGTTGGAAGGAGAACGACCTGACGTACACGGCAGTGTCCGAGTACGTGCAAAACGAGGCCACACGTCGCAGTGGTAGTGAGGCTAACTTCTCAGCCTATACCGCACGCTACGACGGCCGCGGGAGCAAAGGGTCGGCCTCTGGTCAGAACAGCGGCAGCAGAGGCGGTAGCAGCGGAGGCAACAATGGCGGCAAGGCTCCCAAGCGACAGGGCAACTGCCGCAATTGTGGCAAACCTGGGCACTGGGCAAGAGAGTGCAGATCGCCAAAGAAGGAAGGCGGCGCGAGCAGTGGGAACAAAGGTAGCAAAAAAGGTGGCAAAGAGGCCACCAACATGATGGCTCAAAGCACACCTCCAGCAAGGGGAGCGGCTCTGCTCAAGGCCAGGAGCCTTCGGGCTCGACTCCGGCACCGACCATCACTCTAGCGATGACCAGACTGGATTTGTCTCTATTGGTCCCACTGAGCGGTGGTTCAGATACGCAAACAGCAATACTGTGAATGTAGAGGGTGTGGGAGACAAGGTGGTGAGCATCAGCCTCAACGGTGCGGAGAAGAATTTGCGGCTGTGTGACGTGGTCTACATGCCCTCGTTTGCGGCAAACCTTCTGTCCGTGTCAAAAATCACAGACAACAACATGACGGTGGTGTTCACGCAGAAGAAGGCAATCATCATCAGGAACGAGGACATCAAGGTCCTCTACGCCAACAAAGACCTCGTAGCTCAGGTTCCACGAGTTGACGGGCTTTACGTGCTGTAGACAACCGTAGCAGAGAACTCAAAAGACGAGGGTCATGCAAGTGCGGTGAAGGAAGTGGTCGTGGCACCGACGCAGGAGAACACACCAACGGCAACTCTGAAGGCGTCCTCTGCTACCAAGGACGAAGACACTGAGCTGTGGCACAGACGCTTTGGGCACGTTCCAAAGAGCACGCTCCACATCATGCATCAACAAGAGCTTTTCCGCGGCATGGAGGGGTGCACAAAGGATGCGGCTGGGTGTGGCAGCTTGTGTGAACCTTGCCTCCAAGGTAAGACAAAGAGAAAGCGCTTTGAGTGCAACGGCCGTCGTGCGGAAGCCGCCTTGGACCTCATTCACACCGATGTGTGCGGGTCCTTCTGCACGGCATCAAATGGTGGGAGCATATTCTTCTTGACCCTCATTGATGACCACAGCCGCAAGATATGGATATACTTCCTCAAAAAAAAGGGAGAGGTGAGAGTGAAGCTCGCGGAGTTTGTCGCCATGGTTGAGTGGCAGAGTGGAAAGAAGGTCAAGGCGCTGCGAAGCGACAACGGTGGAGAGTACAAGGCATGCAAGGGTTGGCTGCGGCAACGCGGCATTGACCATCAGCCCACGACACCCTACACGCCACAGAGCGACGGTGTGGCTGAACGGATGAATCAGACCATCCTCGGCATGGTGCGGAGCATGCTCTTTGACGTAAAACTCCCACCGCACTTTTGGGCGGAAGCTGCAAGAACGGCATGCTACCTCGTCAACCTAACTCCTGCGGCTGCTCTTGGCAGGCGTGGTAAGAAAAAGGGCAAGCAACAGATGACGCCACAGGAGGTGTGGTCAGGAAAGAAGCCAGACGCCTCACACCTGAAGGTTTTGGGCTGCACCGCATGGGCAAAGGTCTAGGCGGGAGAAGGTGGCGGTAAGCTGGATGCAAGGGCACGGAAGTGTGTTATGGTGGGCTATGAATCTGCCCACAAGACCTACCGCCTTTGGGACATGACAGCAAGAAGGCTCATCACCAGCCGGGACGTGACCTTTGATGAGAGGACACTAGGCAAGGGAGAGCCGCTTGATCCCACACAAGCTCCAAAACAGGGAGAGTGGTTGGTGCTGCTGGAGTCGGGAGATCAAGCTCCTGAAAACTGGCNGCATGGGCAAAGGTCCAGGCGGGAGAAGGTGGCGGCAAGCTGGATGCAAGGGCACGGAAGTGTGTTATGGTGGGCTATGAATCTGCCCACAAGACCTACCGCCTTTGGGACATGACAGCAAGAAGGCTCATCACCAGCCGGGACGTGACCTTTGATGAGAGGACACTAGGCAAGGGAGAGCCGCTTGATCCCACACAAGCTCCAAAATAGGGAGAGCGGTTGGTGCTGCTAGAGTCGGGAGATCAAGCTCCTGAAAACTGGCAAGTGGTGCCAATACGACAGGCCATAGAGAAGAGTGGTGTGGCAGGGAGAGCGGCAGGGCAGGCTGATGCAGCGGCGGGCTCCGACACTGAGTCGTCCAAGGCCTCTGAGACCAGCTCAAAGGCCAGTGGCTCTTCACCAAAGGAAGATTTAACTTCAGGGCAGCCTGCACCACAGGAGTAGCATCAAAGCAGAGATGAAGCACTAGCAATGCCGCGCCGTGGCACGCGGCAAAGAAAACAAACACCACAGTATGACGCTGACACCGGAGGCTGGACTGGCCTGAGCTGGTCCTGTTTGGCTCAGGGAGAGCTGCTCACTATGGCAGAGGCGCTGACAAGGCCCGATGCGGCCAAATGGAAGGAGGCGATGGACAGCGAGCTCGCGTCCATCGAAGAAAATGGTACGTGGGTGCTGGTGGACAGACCCCCGGACGCTCACGTGGTAGGCTCTAAGTGGGTGCTTAGGCTGAAGCGGAAGCAGGACGGGAGCATCAACAAGTACAAGGCAAGGGTCGTGGCGAAGGGATTCTCACAGCGCGCAAGGTCTGAGTACAATGAGACCTTCTCACCGGTTGTCACATTTGCCTCCATCAGGTCCCTGCTGGCTGTCGATGTTGCCAAAGACCTGGAGATCCACTAGATGGACGTCAAGACAGCTTTCCTTTATAGTAAGTTGGACAAAGAGGTGCTTATGGAAGTGCCGGAGGGGGTGGATGCACCCGTAGGATAGGTGTGTCGGCTGGTGAAGGCGTTGTACGGGCTGAAACAGGCCCCACGGATCTGGTACAAGGAGATGGACAGCTTCATGGCTGAGATCTCTTTCGCACACTGCAAGAATGATCCCAGCGTCTATGTGCGGGAGGACGAGCGTGGCTTGCTGCTTGTGGCGTTGTATGTGGACGATCTAATCATGTGTTCTTCCTCACATGAGGCCCTTGTGGGCCTGAAGGAGAAGCGGAGCAGCAGGTTCAAGATGAAGGACATGGGTCCTCTCGAGTACTACCTCGGGATAGCCGTCCACCGCAACTGCAAAGCAGGCACCATCGAGCTCAACCAGACCAAGTACATCATGGACGTCTTGAAGCGCTACAACATGGAGGATTGCAAACCCATCAGCACCCCCATGGCCTCCGAGTGCAAGCTCTCCTCCATGACGCCAAGCAATGAGGCGGAGCGGTGGGAAATGCAAAACATTCCGTACCAGTCCGCCGTTGGGAGCCTCATGTACGTGATGGGGGGGACGCGACCTGACATCGCTTATGCGGTAGGTGAGGTCAGCAGGTTTTTGGCTAATCCTAGGCCACAACATTGGCAAGCCGTGAAGCGGATCTTCCGCTACCTAAAAAAGACACGGCACATGGGACTTCATTTTGGAGGTCTTGAAGGATCAGACTCGCTGCGACTCATGTGCTACACCGATGCTCACTGGGGAGGGCAGGTTGACGACAGGAAGTCCACCTCTGGCTTTGTTTGCCTTCTCAATGGTAGCGCGGTCTCATGGGCAAGTAGGAAGCAGGATTGCGTCTCACTTTCCACTGCTGAGGCGGAGTACATCGCACTGTCGGAAGTGTGCAAGGAGCACAATGGCTTCAGAGTTTGCTCAACGAGATCAAGGCACCACAAGGGGAAGCAACTGTCATTTGCGTCGACAACCAGAGCGTCATTGCTATGGCAGAGGACGACATGGTCTCCCAGCGGCCAAAGCACATTGAAATTCGGTACCACTACTTACGCAACCTTGTCACCAAGGGTGTCATGGAACTAGAACATGTCGAAACCAAGAGGATGCTTGCGGACTTCTTAACAAAGCCACTTGATTGCGACTTGCATGCTGCAGGCACTCAAGGAATCGACATGGTGGATGCACGAGATGAAGACTAAAAGCCCAAGACAACTGAGGTGCACAAACACAGTGTAGAGCTACAGGCTCATGTGAAAGAAAACTACAATGGCACGTGGCCAGAGGTGCAAGGGAGAGATTGTTGTTTTTTTTATGCCCCTTTGGCCACTGCCATAGCTTAGCGGACAGGTTGGGCATGCACTGCTCCCTTGGAGTAAGTCCTCCAGATCTTGTTTGTGGTGCAAGTCCAAGCGAGACACAAGCTGTGTAGCGCAATGGATAACACGGTGGACCTAGGAACAATAGGTCATGCGATCAAGCCTTGATGTGAGCAGGAAGGTTTTTTTACCTTCCTGCACATAGGAAGTTTCTTAGCTATTTCTTCATGCATGAGGAAGATGTGCCACGTGGCGGCCAGTGGATGCGCCAATTGGCGAGTTGGTGAGGTGGTGTGGAGTGGCCACCCCCAAAAGTGCCACTGCCCACACACCTTAGATGCCAGGCCTAGGACTATATGTACCAGGCTCATTCCTCATTCTAAACATNGATGTGAGCAGGAAGGTTTTTGACCTTCCTGCACATAGGAAGTTTCCTAGATATTTCTTCATGCATGAGGAGGATGTGCCACTTGGCGGCCAGTGGATGCGCCAATTGGCGAGTTGGTGAGGTGGTGTGGAGTGGCCACCACCAAAAGTGCCACTGCCCACACACCTTAGATGCCAGGCCTAGGACTATATGTACCTGGCTCATTCCTCATTCTAAACATACAATCTGGCCTTAAATGCTCCTCACAGAGCCATCCAACTAAGGAACAGTATAAAGAAGACACTGGTTGGTCTAAGCCCCAGGGGTTAGTCTCTGACTAGCACCTCGCGCGAAAGTGACCAAGTGTTAAGTGGACACAGTTGCTAGCAAGTGACTACCTAGGAGTTGCTCAGTGTGGAACTGTGATCCTGAGGGTGATATCTTCTCCTAGCTGAAATCCTAGGAGCGGACGGCAGGTGCCATTGTGTTGGCCCTGTTTCCTAGTCCGTTCGCCTCATGCCGGTTGACAACCCCTGCTTGTTCTCAGTGTACCAGATGTAGGCAACGGACCCCCAAACACGAGCAATGCGAAGATCGACACGATGGTCAAACCACAGCTCGTACGGCGTGACATTGTTCGAAAGCGGACCATGGGACAAACGGTTCTAGACCCACGTCATGTAGGAAAAGCCCTCAAAGGCAAAGGACTTCGAAAGATTACATCCAAACCACATAGCGCAAATGGCATCCTCCGTGGTGTGTTTCTAACGCTCAGACACATTCTGGTATGGTGTAGCAGGACGGAGAGCTGGTGAAAAACACCATGCTCAACAAAGTAGGCATCCATCTCACCAAAGAACTTGCCACCACCATCCGAGCGGAACGTGTGAAGGGTGTGACGAGACTGAGGCTCAACCATCACCAGCCCGAGGCAGATCTCCAAGGTGGCATCGCTCTTGTGGTGGAGGCTATAGACCCACCACATCCTGGTAAAATCATCAATCACAGTGACAACATATCGACCCCGATCTGAGAGGGACTCAAGGGAGAGGACCAAGAAGGTCCGAGTGGACCAACTCTAGTGGAAGCAGTGCCAAGGAAGAGGAGTCAATGTAAGAGCAGCGATGCATCTTTCCCTAGCCGTAAAAAAGATAATCATTCTTGGGCGGCTTCTCAAAGGCAGCCACGTCAAGACCGAGGGCTGGCTGAGTTTGAAGAGCTTTGCCTCAGTGTCTGAGATCACATCACAGAAGTGACAAAGTATCAAGTATTGATGCTCAAGGGGGAGAAGACCGGTGACAAACACACATGAAGAAGAGAGGGGGGAGAGGAAACAAAGGAAATGTAATAAGATACATGATAGAGGCCATCAACAACAAAGACACAAAAGCACGATGGCACGTGTGTCAAGAGCACTCACTGTGGTAGAGTCAGCAAAGTGCTCAATAGTGAGACCCAACATGGTGCATGTATAAACATGGAGCAGGAACCTGCTCTTGAGCTAAACAGCTCAAGAGCAGGGACAAAGAGCACATTGGACGTGTACAAGAGGCCACACGGACCATCAAACCGCACAATCCCAACTCCTTGCACAGGCAACGACTGACAAGACCCTGTGTGAACGGACCAAAGGGACGCAATGGGACCGAGTACAACGAAGTCACCACAACCAAAAGTCATGTGATGGGTGGCACCAGAGTCAATGATCCAAGAGACACTCGGCTCACGACCAGTCATCGACACTCAACAATATGCCACATAACACTTTACCTCTGGTGGAAGTGTAGCAGAGGATTTGGATATGTGACTCGTCAAGCCAATCGTTTATGTCAAGTCCATCCTCATCACAAGCCAATTGAGCTCCCCCACATGCATCATCACGGGCAACAGACATAGTAGGAAAAGCTCTCTTGGGACCACTCAGTTGTGACAACACACTCGCACCTCCCTCGGTATGTAGTGCCAGCAGCTGGCAAAGTTCCACAATTGTGTAATCCCGAGGGTCTAGACTGTTGAAAACATTGACCGAAGGTGTGGGAATGGTGGCTCTTCAAGCACCAGGCGGGGCTCTGTGGCTGACTGGCGTGCTGTATGTGCCACGGCTGAAAGTGAACTTGTTGTCGGGGGGCAACTAGATCAACAAGCTAATGTGTCCGCACTTACCCAAAACCAGCGCTGCATGCTGTTTGATGTGTCTGGTGCCTTGCTGGTTGATGGACCGTTGCACCCTGACATGCTGTACAAACTGACTCTCTTCCCCTTCGTTCAATCACTAGTGAACCGTCCCCAAGTACACGTTGTTGTAAACACTGATGCAACACACACTGAACTCATCCACCGTCGTCTTGTGCACATCAACATTGAAACAGTTGCCGACTTACTGAAACACACCCCAGCACATGGCATCCTCCCCAGCGACTGTCCTCACGATCTCAAAGCAGCCACGTGTCTTGAGTGTCATGAAGGGAAGGCCCATCAGAAAACTTTCCCCAAGTCAGACAGTGTAACAACCAAACCGCTGGCACTGGTACATGCGGACCTGATGGGACCGATGCCAGTACCATCAGTCCAGTATGGATCACAGTACGTCTTGACTTTAACTGATGACTACAGCCGTTTCCGTTGGGCTTTCCTGCTAAAAACTAAAGTAGATGCACAGCGTGCAATTGCTGAATGGATTCCTTTGGCTGAGAGACAAACTGGCTGTTCATTACTCAAGCTAAGAACAAACAGAGGAGGAGAGTTTCTTGGCACATTGACAGCAGAACTGAAATCGAGAGGAGTCGAACATCAAAGTAATGTCCCATACACGCCACAACAGAATGGAGTGGCTGAATGTTGGCACATAACCCTTGGTGATGCGTTACGCACACTGCTTACTGAGTCCGGTCTGTCATTTGGGTTTTGGGAAGAGGCCGTAAAACATATTACCTGGGTATGGAATCGAGTGCCACAAGGGCCACTGCCCAAGTCTGTCACTCCCTGGGAACGCTGGTTCAAGGAAAAGGCTGACCTGAGGCCAGTCAGGGTGTGGGGTACAATGGCCTGTGTGTGGTTTGCACCACCACAACGAGAGAACAAACTAAGTCCACGTGGTCGGTGGTGTGTGTTTGTCGGGGTCTCCCATGCTTCCAAGGCATGGCGATTTTGGGACCCCACAAACCATTGTTTTGTTGAGAGTCGGGACGCTTCCTTCTTGGAACACATGCCCTACAAGTCATTTCGCACACTACGTCATGCACCCACTCTTGCATCTTGAGAGCAATACCCCGAGTACGTGAGTGTACCTGTGTTCATGCCTACTCAGCTACAAGAGTCAGTTCACAGGACTCAACCGAAGAGAGACAAGAACATGGCTGAGCCTGTTCCAAGAGATCTGCTCTCGCCCTCAGACTCGGCTAGCTCAAACTCCAGTGACACTCAGGCACCAGCAGGCCTCGCGCCTCTGACCCCCCTTGTGGAGGCACAGAGTAAGGAAACACCACCACCCGTACCTCCATGGCGATCTCTGCGTGATGTGCCCAGAGTCAACTACAAACAGTTCTACCACACTGTCAGCACGACAACTACTGATCACACTGCAACAGAACCGCAGACCGTGACTGAAGCCAGGGGGCGTCAGGATGCTGCAGAGTGGGAAAAAGCAATGGCTGCAGAACTAAACGCACTACTTGAGCATGAAGTGTTTGAGTTAGTGCCCTTGCCACCTGGTCAAAAGGCCATTGATGTTAAATGGGTGTTCAAGTTGAAGAGAAACCTCAAGGGCCTGATTGAGAAGTAAAAAGCCAGACTGGTGGCAAAAGGCTTTCATCAAATCCCAAGACAGGACTTCACGGACACATACGCCCCTGTGGGCAAGTACGGGACCAGCCGCGCATTGCTTGCAGTGGCTGCATGTGAGGACTGGGAAATCCACGAAATGGATGTCAAAAATGTCTTTTTGAATGGGACAGTGGAAGAGGAACTCTATGTGCAGCAGCCAGGGGGCTTTGAGGACGGTAATGACCGGGTACGGCTCTTGCTCAAGGCTCTCTATGGCTTGAAACAAGCGCCTCGGTGCTGGAACAAAGAGATCTGACGCACCTTGGAGAGTGGTGGGTTCACACAGAGTCTTTGCGACCCCTCACTATTTTTGCGATGGTCGGAAGGTCTACCTGTTGCTCTGCTAGTCTATGTGGATGATTTGCTGATCTTGTCTCCCTCCCTCACACTCATCGCACAAGCCAAAGCACTGCTCACGGACCACTACAGAATGACAGATCTGGGTGAGGCACAAAAACTCCTTGGCATGACTATCACACGTGATCGCACAGCACGGACACTAACACTTCATCAAGGTCGCTTTATTGCTCACATCACTGCACGCTTCCATCACCTGGTCCAGCACCTCCCACGACAAACCACTCCCATGAGCCCTGACGTCTACGCACATCTCTTGGATGCACGCACCACAGACTATGGCCCTGACACAGATCCTACAGACAGATCACCGGCAGCCTCTCATATCTTGCGTCAACAACACGTCCTAACATTGCATGTGCAGTCAATGTGCTCGCTCAGTTCAGCCAGCAACCATGCACTGCACACCAGAAAGCTTTGCTGAAGCTGTTGCGCTATGTGTTGGACACTTCCGCTTTAGGTCTAGTGTTTGCCCCAGCCACCGGTCCTGTTCTGGCTGGTTACTGTGACAGTGGTTATGCCCGTGATCGTGCAGCTCGCAGTCGGGGCGGTTATGTGTTTCGTGTTTGGGGAACTGTCGTGTCTTGGCGGAGTGCAAAACAGTCATGTGTCGCACGCAGCGTGGCTGAGGCCGAATACATGGCATTGGGTGAAGCAACATGTGAGGGCATCTGGCTTGCACGACTACTTGAAGAACTAGGTGTGCACACAACTGCTGTACCCGTACACAGGGACAGCTCAGCCGCACGCCGCATTGCAGCAAATGATGGTGTCTTCCATCCACGCACAAAGCACATCAGCGTCGAACATCACTTTGTCCGAGAGGCGGTTGATGCTGGGACTGTGGCGGTGTGTCCCATCAGTGGGAAGGCACAGTTGGCAGATTTTCTCACCAAAGCTCTATCATCCTCTTCTCTCCTGCTTCAACTGCAGCAACTGGGCTGCATACCTACTGCACTCCCGTCCAAGGGGGCGTGTTAATCTTCCACTGTATGTACTTCTCCTCTTGTGGTGGCCGTGAGTGCGCAGGGCATGCTGGTACAGTGAGTGGAGGCGACGCACCATGAAGGCACGCAATCCCCATTCTTCCTCACCGGTGGTCGCCTCCATCCTGACCGCATGACCCGTCATCATCATCTTCCAGGCCTGATACACTTGTCGTGTCCTTTGGCATTCATGGCAAACCTACTTTAGTCATAACTGCTCATTGCTTGCTTCAGCGTGAGATACCTATGTCAGACCTGCAACTTTGACTTTGGTTAGGCACAGAATATGTCACTTCGTAAGTGACGCACGGCGTGCCCAACTTGGGGTGCGCGGATTTCGCTCGCACCCTTTTCGGGGCTGTCGAGGGCTTTCGCCCTCGAGCGAGCTTGATCGCCAGCGAGCGAAGCTCGCTGGCGTGACGGGTGCGATCGACTTGTGATCGCAGCCCTAGGACTAGTGTATCTTGTTACCTAGGCACTTGTACTTTTTTGTTAAGCCGGCCGCCATGGAGTTTTGGACCTAGCGTAGCCTACGGTCCACCATTTCAAGAACCGCTTGTTTCTATGGCTCCGTAGGAAGCTTCTCACCGCCCATGTGCACTGCGCCTGTGAGTAATGGGGGGGTGTTGGTTTTTTCGTATCTCTCATTGTGCTCTGTTGTGTCCTCCCGGCTTGTGTACATCGGCGTGCAGATGACTGACGGCGAGACTCGATGCTACTGGAGTGTCGTCCGGTGGAGCCGACGTACGCTGAGGCCTACACGCAGTGCGCTGGAGCCTCCTCCCTGCGGCGACGTGCTCAGCTCCATCGGCAGGCCTCCTCGGTAGCCGGGCCGCCGGCGGTCACTACCACTGCAGATGTTGTCTGCATGCACCCAACGCAGAATCTGATTATACCATTACGTCTGCAGCGTCATGCTCTGCTTAGGGTCCAAGTCTCATGTTAGCATGGAACTATTTGGCACCATGGACTATCGTAGGCACTGCCTGGGTTCGAGCAGCCATAACTCCTCATTGCTGTTTTTCCAGCTGTTTCTGACCGCACGACTACGTTCGCAATGTCAGTATTATGGTATGGTCTAGTTTTCAGGCAAAACGGACGATGCCCGGGTTTGGGGCTGTTGGCCATCTGGCAGGGCTCACCGAGAAAATCCTGCCTGCCAGACAATAGGTCTATTTTCTGATTGGCTGGTTAGCTGAGTATCAAGCTTTACATAACTTGGAGGGGTCTTCCATTATTGTTCATTTCTTCATTCCTAATCAGTCACTTTCAGTTCTCAGCTGCTTTCAAGCGCTAACACTGGCGCGCGCAGTTCTGAGTAACAAACCGAGAGAACTGGGACTTAGACTCTAGAGCGGCAGACTGAGGGGGCAACAAACTAAGCAACATGCGTGAAAGCCCGCACGCTGCATCAAGAACGCTACTGCCCCAACCTACGCTTTAGCAGTTTCTAGCTTGTGTGTGTGTGTGTGTGTGTGTGTGTGTGTGTGTG
>SZWC01005218.1:30507-83700 GCA_023375785.1 Penium margaritaceum
TGCGTGCGTGCGTGCGTGCGTGCGTGCGTGCGTGCGTGCGTGCGTGCGTGCGTGCGTGCGTGCGTGTGTGGTGCGTGCGTGTGACCAGAACGCTATTTCCACGAGGACCACACGTCCCTGTTTTCTTGGTATGCGACTCACTTGCGTGGGTTGTTCAGTCGATTGGTGCCATCTTCCACATTGTCCCACTCCTTCACTCACTTCTCACTCACTTCTCACTCACTTCTCACTCACTTCTCAATAGATTTGCTCATTGCCCTACCTCTCGCCAACCCATGGCGTGTGTACTCTCCCGAATCTCATTTCCTCAAACAGCACACCACATGATTCTACTCAGTTGGTCATACTGCCAATACTTTACAACCTCTAGGTCGCAATGCGTTCTTCAAATAGCTCACCTGTCAGGCATCCACTATCTAACCATAGTGTATATATCTTCCTGCTTTTGCTGTCTGTGCTCAACACCACTTTAACGTCAAGATGTATGTGCAGTTTGTTTTTACTCTACACATTGGCAAGGTGAGTCCGAGGGCCAGAAGTTTGGAACAGCTAGCCAAGGTCTTGAACCACATGAAGGAGTGGCCATGGCCACAGTTTCTACTGGAGCCCCAGAGAGACCAGAATTGCGGAACTCATGGTTTGTGAGGATTTCAGAATCATTGGTGGGTCTCGCATTCAGTGGCCAGAAAGGAGTGGCCATGGCCATGGTTTCTACGGCAATGGTCGTAGACAAGGAGTTTGTGATCATGGGCATAGAACCTGCCGATGAGGACTGGGGCTACTGGAGTGTGAGACCCAACTGGCTTAAGACCTGGACGGGATAGACCTATAATCTGCTGCTGTGATCGCAATCGGGAGCACGATTCTCAAGTGCCAGAGATGTGACAGGACATTGAATTTCACCAACCACATAGCACGACCGCATAGAAGGTTCACAAAACAAGGTCTCTGAACTATCACACTCAGCGCTGGGATTGTGTAGCAGGAAGTATCCGGTGAGTTGCCGTGAACAGAACAAGAGTTAAAGCGATCACGAAACCGTTGCTCATCCGCATCTGGCGGATGAGCAACGGTTCCACGTCACCTGATGTGGACAGCCATTTCCGATGGACTCTCTCACTGCGAAAGCTGCTAGACCACGCGCCCAGGTGCTTCTAGCATTCATTTGCCCTTACAGCTGGTGTACAGTCGACATGTGTGCACCAGTAATGTTATGGGACACAGTACGCAGCACGAAGAACATCGAAACGTAAAGCGGCTACGAAGGTGCTCTGATTCTCTGCTCGTCGCACCAGCTGCTGTCAAACTAGCGAAAACATCCGAAGGCGACCCGATGACACTATCACGCCAGCAGGTGTTGCCAACCTGTCGTAGCCATACTCTGGGGTAGCCTGGGGTAGATCCACAACCACGTGATGAGCCCCAACAGTTCACCAGCAACAACCTCATGAGAGGGGACATGCAATTGTAGGGGATAAGAAAGATTTGGTTAAAGCGTGTTCTTGAGAATGCTAAGTATGTGCACAAAAATTGCAATCCCAGACTAAGATTTTGAGCGGAAAATCAAAGAGAGGGAACCTAGTACAGGGAGTCCTCCTGGTTGGTCAGGACAGTCAGGTCCGAGGTGGGGTAGGCGATGCAGGTCAGGACGAAGCCCTTGGCAATCTGGTCGTCATCGAGGTAGGACTGGCCGGACTGGTCAACAGAGCCGGAGGTCACCTTGCCTGCGCAGGACGAGCAGGCACCAGCGCGGCAGGAGTAGGGCAGGTCCAGGCCAGCCTCCTCAGCGGCGTCCAGGATGTACACATCATCAGCGACGTCAATGGTCTGGGTGCCGCTGGGGGTCTCCAGGGTCACCTTGTAGGTGGCCATCATGGTCAGGCGGCTGGAGGCGGCAACACCGAACTTCTTGCTCACGCTGCTCTTCAGGGAGGGGGTGACCTTCAGGGAGGCCACGGGGGCGACAGCCAGGGAGGCGGCGGCGAGGGCGGCCATTCTGCCTGTAGAGCTGAGGGGACGTGTCGAAAGAGGTGTAGAAGGCTCTTTCGTGTGGAGAGCACGGATTTCGAGTGAGCAGAAGTGAGTTGTGGAAAGCGAAGCGGATCGATAACAAAACCTGGTCGAAGGCTGGCCGCGCGACGACGCCTGCCTCCTGGCCAGCACGCGAAAGCCTGGATGCCGGAAATTTTTCGCCGAAATTCACGCATCTTCTGCTGGCCACCACGGCATCACCTCGCCCCGTGCGCAGGGCCAGCACACGTCAAATGTGCCGAGTCAGCAGTTGGACAATTGGCTGAAATTGATTCATCGCACACATCAGATAGGGTCGATGTGCTCCGACCGCACGTCGATCTGGATTGAGCGTCATCCAACAGGACCAGGTCGCGATCCCTCGGGGAAATGTTAAGTGAACATTGTGCTCGTGTTATCGAAACATGAAGAGTGCAGAGCAGTCTCAAGGGCCATCATATCGCAAACCAGGTACGACAACATCGTTCCAAGCGCCAGGAACTTTACATTTTTGCTTCTGTCATTTTCTACATGCTTTTCTTCGGTGTTATGTTCTTCATAAACCTTCCACGGCAATGCCCCGCATGTGTCTTCTGGTCCATTGGTTCCCAGCAGACGGGCAAAGGCTCGACCGCTAGATGTGAGACGTACATCTCAGCTCAGCTCATCTCAGCTCTGTGTTCCCTGGCCAACGTCAAATACGCTCCATCAGGGCAATGTGAACCCAGGCTACAATTTCATTCAGTTGACACAAGAGTATTATGAAGGTGTGATCGTGTTATGGGTCTCTTGATGCGGCTATCATTTCCCATCTAGAGATTGGCTTGCACCAACCACTAGTGTTTCATTCCAATGCAACGTTGTGTTATGCCCCAGACATACACGAGCCCCTCAACTCCATAAAGGGTCGTTTCTCTAATCGTCTTCTCCTCCGCACCTCATTCCTTTTGACCATTCAGGTTTCACTTGGCGTAACAGGCTAAACCTTTGCGAGTTCACCAGATATAGGAGGGTTCATTAACGGTCTGTACTTTCACAAAACCTCGAAACATCATCCTGACACCTTTCTCCACTTTATCAACGTATGATACATTAGTTTACATGTTAATTTTTGTTTCTATGCAAAAAATTCCACTCTCGTGGGTTCTCCTATCCCCCTAACTTAATCTACTTCAAACGCGAGATGACTTTTCATGGAAACCACCGAAGTTGCCTAATTCGGTTTCCGTGGTCAAGTTACAATGGTTGCTCTACGTGTTGTGCTATGCTGGTTCAACTGATTTTTAGTTCTGGACTAAATTATTTGGGCGTTTCCATACGATGCAACCATTCAAACATAGATAACGAGGCAAAAACACAAATCCTAAGTTTCCAAATCACATCACCGGTGCAAGGCTGCCCTTGCCTAAGCGTCGTGTCCCATAGTCACTATAACATAACAAATTGTGTATTCACTGGTAAAAATAGGACGAAGCACTGCATAGGCCTTATAGCCTGCCAGCCTCTACATCAAGCCGTTGCTTAATGTCGACCCATATGCCATATGCATCCGGACCCGGAGGCCGGCATCTATCGAAGACACTCGGAAGGGTTCATTTACTGGACAAATGATAAAGAAAACTCTGCCCCTTGTGAGAGTAAGACTCATGGACCTATGCAACGTGATCCATGTTCCATCTCTTCTGACATGGCTTTTTGGTACACCACGTTAGTGAGGTCAACTTAGTCATTCTGTTCATCTCGCAGTGTTGAAAAAAGAGCGTGGACCTGCCCCTCTACATATTTTTTATGTGAAGAAGCTTCCAACAAAGGAAGTATGTGCCTTATTGGACGCTGAGCAATTGGCTCCTCAACCCGGCAGTAACATGCGTACATGTTATGCACATGTGACAACCCCATCATAGGCGTGGTTGGATGAAACCATTTGTTGGAAACGTGCCTTTAGCTTTATAGCGCGGTTAGAAACCTACAAAGGGAATTTTTTTCCATGCCCATCGGATATGTTGTATGAGATGCTCGTGCGTTTTGACCACTAGCAATTTTTTGGGATGCTAACGCATTAGCGTTAGCATTGTTGAGTGTGGGGTGTATGCCTATCCATTCATGGGATGCACGACACACACAAGTTGTAGAATGACGTGGAAAGCCTTTTAGCTCTTGGTCTCGAGGCTTTTGTTGTAGTGGTTCACTGGCTCTGCTTTTACCAAAGAGGTCATGGACCACACCTCAAGGTAGAGACGTTCCATGGAAGCAACGGCTACCGTCATAGGTGGTGGGAGCACCTTTTTGCCCTCGCTATTTGCAAGTGTACACTAATAGGAGGGAAATCAAACATATCTCCAATCGCTTGTTTACGATCACGACAACAACGTACACCAACTTGTGACTGATTGTAGCAGCTTACGAGAAGCCTTGTTGGTCAATAGCCTACATGTGCCTCGAACGCAACCGTGTCAGCATGATAAAACAAGTGCAGCAACAGTAGGTCTGCTTACTGCGATGACAAGAATACTTAGCCAAGGAACCTCAAACTAGCCGTAGTTTCGATAGAACGGGGTATGTTGTCTGGAAGTCGCATTCCAAATCCCCGTGGATGACAGGGGCTTGCTAGGATTCATTAACAAAAGTATAAAACAATCAGAAAGGGAGGATGTTGACTATGAGGCACGTGCTAACATAAACAAAAGGCTCGTGTCGTTCTTGATCCCTCCTCGCGTCCCCCATGAGAAAGTGCGTAGAAGCTTCTTAGCAACACAGCCGCTGACAGGGCGTCAGTGCCTGATCGGATGATGACGACAGTCACAGGTTGTACACACAACGGCAAGGGTTTGGCTAGGAGACACAAGGCACAGTGTCACAATGCTTCAAAATAGCATATGCAGAGAGAGATGACAAATGACAGGTCCAAGGCATAAATACCTGCCGCGGTGCACGGCGGGTGTCGCACGCAGCAGTCTAAGAGCTGTCCTAAAACCGGCCCAAAACCACTGTTTTGGCCGTAACTCTGCGCACACATGTCAGAATGCTACGCCGTCTGAACCTAGACATGCAAAATCAAAAGACGCACGCTACGACTGGTCACATGCATGCATCCATCGACAGACTGTGAGCATACAATGCAAAAACATGCAAATAGGCCTCATGGCCAGTCTGCCGAAAGACGCCTACAAGATGTAGAAGACACAACAGAGAGTCCCAGTGGCATCTGGGGCTCTGGTGCAGTGGTCGGCCAGCTCCACGCTGGTAGTCCGCCGCCTGTCATCGCGCCGGTGTCACCAGGGCCGCCCGCCTCAGGGATCTGCACGAGTATGGACACGGCCGAGTGGTCACAGTAAACTGTACAGGAACGGCACAAAGCATAACACTCCCCCATGACCCCATGGTACGCATGTCCATACGCGTGCAACACTAGTACGAACACAATAGTGAGTGACACGAACAAATGAGACGCAGACGAACATCCCACGGTCAACTACTCTCACGCACGGGGCGAAGCCCAATAGAACGAATGGCCACCAGGAACTTTCCGCGAGCAAGTGCCTTCGTAAAAAAGTCAGCATGCCGCGTGTCAGTACCAACCCACATGACGGAGATCACGCGTCGCTCCACCAGATCACGAACAAAGTGATGCTCAACCGCAATGTGCTTTGTGCGAGCATGAAAAACACCAGAGTTCTCCGTAATGGCGAGAGCACTTTGGTTGTTGCAACGCAGCACGATGGCGGGTACTGACTGCCCAAGCTCAGGAAACAAGCGCTACAGCCATACTGCCTCACCAGCCCCTACGCCCAAAGCAACATACTCTGCCTCTGACGAGCTACGTGCAATGCAGCCCTGCTTCCTGCTTCGCCAAGACAAAGCGGTACCACTGAGCAGAAACACGTAGCCAGTACGACTGCGCCCATCAGGGCTCCAAGCCCAGTCACTGTCAGTGTAGCCGTCAAGGACCACCGAACACTGCCGACGAAAGCAGAGTCCGAGGTACGGCGTGGAGACCACGTACCGTACCACTCGCACAGCCGCGTGAAGGGCTCTCGCACGTGGAGCCTGCGAGAACTGAGCGAGGATGTTGACGACGAACCCGACGTTATGACGCGTGGTGGTGGCCAGATACATCAGAGATCCGATGAGACGGAGGTACAAGGTCACGTCCACTGTCTCCCCCAGCTGTGTAGGATCATCCACCTTCAGGGCATCCTGCCCATCGGGTGTAAGAGGTGTGGAAGCGGATGGCACTGCACCAAGGAGATCGCTGAAGCGCTCCCCCACGACTCGTGCATATCGGGCCTGATGCAGCAACAATGTCCGATGTCTGCGATCTCGCACGATCTCCATACCAAGAAACACCGATGCAAGACCGAGGTCCTTCATCCTATAGGCAGTCTGCAGGATAGCCTTGGCCTCCTTCACGGCCTCCACGGACGGAGACGCAATGAGAAGGTCATCAACATAGACCAGGATGGCAGTGAACCGCTCGGGTGTCGGTAGGATGAAGAGCGAGGGGTCTGCCTCGCTCTGTATGTATCCTATGCGAGTCAAGGTGCCAGTGATCTCCCAGTTCCAACACTGTGGAGACTACTTGAGGCCGTACAAGGACTTGCGCAAGCGCCAGACCTTGTCACTGTCCTCAAAGCCTGGTGGCTGAGCCACGTAGATCTCCTCATCCAGAGAGCCATGGAGGAACGCATTGTTCACATCCATCTGGTACAGTTCCGAATCATGCTGAGCCACTACACCGAACACAGCTCGAGCTGAGGTCATGCGACCGACAGGGGCAAAGGTGTCAGTGTAGTCAACTCCCTCAATCTGAGAGTACCCCTTGATGACCAAGCAGGCCTTGAACCGTTCCAGTGAGCCATCCGGCTTCACCTTCTTGCGAAAGACCCACTTGACCTAAATCGCCTTCCTCCCAGGGGGAAGGTCGACCAGCTCGGAGACTCCGTGCTCTCGGATAGCACGAATCTCATCCTTGCAAGCAGCTCGCTTGGCATCGGCATCCTGCGATGTGAAAGCCTCCCTCAATGTGCCCGGGTCAGGCGCCATAGAGGGGGAACTCTGCGTGGCAAGTGCACATGCCTCAGTGTCAGGCCTGACGGCCACGAGATCAGCTGCTGCGTCACAGGCGATATGGAACTCACGAGTGACCAGGTCGTGCTCTATGGGGCACGCTGGGTGTGTCTCTGAAAGCTCATTGTGGACACTCAGGCCTAAGGCCTTTGTGCCTGGATCACCGCTCGCGATGATGCGAGAGGAACGCCTGGGTCCAGGACCTGACACTCGCTGAGCTCCGGAATCTAGTGGTCGAAGGCGGCCACCGGGCTCACGGGAGTAACCGAAGGTCGAGGGGTGCACCTGAGGCTCAGGAATAGGTACGACCACAAGGACAGGTACGACCATAGCTGGTGAGGGCTGAGACGAACAACCGGAGATGCCGTGCGAGATGCGTGTGTGGGGGACACATAGTTGGGTGTGACAGTAGGCAAGGCTGGCCCGGACAATGAGACAGGAGTGTCAGCCGTCGTAGGGACAAGAGTGGGCTGGACTAGGTCATACGCTGGGACAGGGGTGCCAGTAGACATAGGTGATGGTACAGAAGGAGGCGTGAGAGCAGCGGTACCTGTGGGGTGTGAAACAGGCTGAACAGGTAGGATCTCTGGACCGACGGCAATGATAGCCGGATCAACAAGTGCTGGAGACCAAAAGGGGACTCGAGCGGACACATCAGCCTGACGAGGAATGGTCGTTGGTGGAGAAGTCTCCCCCATCCGCCGAGGACCCTCACAAGAAGGGACATGAGCGATAGAGAGGGCTGTGATCGAAGTCAGATCACGGTATGTGAGTGACTCAAAAAACAGCGCGTCACGGGACTCGATGACACGACGGCGAGTGGGGTCCCAAAAGCGCCACGCCTTCGACCACGGAGAGATGCCGATGAAGGCACACAAGCGATCCCGAGGAGAGACCTTGGACCCCTGATGATCCTCGGTGTACCACACGGAGGCAAGGGAACCCCAGCCGCGAGCGAGACGAAGATCAGCACGGTGGCCAAACCAGAGCTTGTACGGTGTAACATGATCTAGAAGTGGACCATGTGGGAGGCGGTTCCAGACCCAAGTCATGTAGGCGAAGCCCTCGAAGGCGTAGGACTCGTAGAGATCGCACTCAGACCGCATGGCGCGAACCGCATCCTCCATGGTGCGGTTCCAGTGCTCAGATATATCGTTCTGCTATGGGGTAGCAGGAGCAGAGACCTGGTGAAAAATGCTGTGCTGAACAAAGAAGGAGTCCATCTCGCCGAGGAACTCGCCACCGCGATCTGAGTGAAAAGTATGTAGCATGTGGCGAGACTGACGCTCAACCATCATGAGCCAGAGCCGAACCGCAAGGGCGGCGTCACTCTTCTGACGCAGACTGAAGACCTACCGCATCCGGGTGAAGTCATCAGTCAGCGTCAGAACATACCGGCCCCTCTCGGACAGGGACTCGACCGGGAGAGAACCGAGCAGGTCCGAGTGGACCAACTCGAGAGGCTTCAGTGCTCGGGAACGCGAATCAGGGTAAGTGCACCGGTGCATCTTCCCCTGAGCACAAAAAAGATAGTCGGTCTTGGGTGGCTTCTCAAAAGAAGCCACGTCAAGACCGAGAGCAGGCTGTGTCCGAATGAGCTTTGACACAGTGTCGGAGCCCACGTGACACAGAGGACGGTGAAGCAACCGCTGGTGTTTTGGGGATAGAACACCAGTGACAAAAACGCGACCAGAGGAGGAGGGAGAGCAAGGGGAGGAGGGCCGAGCAATGCGGTACAAATCATCTACAACTAAAGCACGCAGGACAATGCTACGGGTGTCAAGAGCAGTCATAGTCGCTGAATCAGCGGTATGCTCAACGGAGAGACCCATCAGAGTGCAGGCACGCACAGACAGCAGACTGAGCTTAAGATCAGGCACAAACAGCACGTCAGAGAGATACAGGGGGCCAGACGGACCATCAAAGCATACAACCCCAACTCCGTGGACCGGCAAGGACTGACCAGAGCCTGTACGAACTGAACGGACAGTCGTGACAGGACCAAGTACCACAAAGTCACTACGACGACACGTCATGTGATGGGTGGCACTAGAATCAATGATCCAAGTACCACCGGAGTCACGACTGGTGGACGTCACTGTACAACTAGGAATGGAACACTCGGCATCAGAGGGACGCTGAGCCGTCAGTGGGAAGGAACGACGTACATCACGAAGGTGAGACTCATGAATCCAGTCATTGCTGTCAAACCCATCATCATCACATGCGGACTGTGCTCCCCCACACGTGTCATCACGAGTCACGAACACGGACGAACAAGCAGTTTGTGACCCACTCAACAATGACAACACACTCGCACCTCCCTGAAAGCGAAGCACCAAAAGATGACGAAGCTCGGCGATGGTGCGGTTGCGTGGGTCTGGATCACTGCTACTCGCTGGTGAGGACGCAGGAACAGCTGCAGTCGTGGTCGCCGCGTGTCCTGAGGAGTGTGCGGGCGACGTGCCAGACGCGGTGTAAGAAGCATGGGCAGCCTGAAGCCCACGAGTGATGCGCGCCCAGTCAAGCGGCTGCTGGCACTCGGTGTAGGGATTGGCGCCTCCGCAGTTATAGCAGTGCACGGAATGGCCACTACTACCACTGGATGATGGCTGCTGCTGATCCGATCCGTGCCTTCTATTCTTCTTCTTCCCCTGGGCAGCTGCTACAACGCCCTGCGTCTGCGTGGGTGTAGACGGGGTCGAAGAGAAGGAGGAAGATGAGGTAGTGATGGAGGTGGATGAGGGTGACTGCAGGAGGGAAGATGGTGGTGATGCGATGACTGCTGTAGCAAGCGAAGTCTCCTGATGCGCTACTGCTACCTCGAGGGCGGATGTCACTTGGAGGAAAAGCTGATGCGTCCAAGGGAGCAGCTGCAGAGTGGCTAAGAAAGGCTCGAGGGCAGCGTCGCTGTACCGTGTGAAGATGTCGGTGTACTTCAGGCGAACTCCGAGCATGATCGTCTAAAGTGCCCACAACTGTGTGCCTCTTGGGTCCCCAGACGCGTGTAGAAATGCATGGCGCGTCGCCAATAATCCGCCGCAGGCTCCATTGGCCCCTCACGGAGCGAGTGGAAAGCACGAATGTGTGACGCGCGCATGGCGTGCGTCTCTGCGGCCAGTAGGGACAACGCCAGATCCCAGCCTTCACGAGGATCGGCTCCGGTGCCTGTGCAAGCCTCGCCGAGGAAGGGGCGGAAGTCGACAACAGTCTCACGTGGCATGGCATAGAGAAGTCCGCGCATGGCCCGGGCTGCTGTCAGTGCCTGTGCTGGATATGTAGATTGGTATGGGCTGTGGTAGTAAGGCCACACTCCCTCAGAAGTGGCCCACACCTGAAACAGGATCTCCCAGCAGTCGAAGCCATCCTCGCTGATGTACCGTGGAGGTGGTGCCTCAAAGTCCTTTGAATGCCGCTTAGTGGGGAGAGTAACCGTAGGCTGAGGAGGGCGAGAGACGGGAATAACTCCTGCGAGAGGGTGATCACCAGAGAAGTCAGGTGACGGTCATATCGGGGACACGGGTGGAGGTCTGGTACCCGTCTGCAGCTGACAGAGGCGCTCCTGCAAAAGACGAATCTCCTGCTCTTGGGAGTCATCCTTGAAGCCTGGCATGAATGGCTCGTCATCAAAGAGGTCAGCAGGTGGTGGAGAAACCACAGCAGGAGGTGAAGCAGGCGGAGCACCTGTCATGGGCACCTCGGTCGAGTGCTGGGTAGAGACCGCAACGCCGGCAGCTCCCTCAGAAATCCGCGAAGGAGCCGTGGACTGAGCACGCAGAAGCTCATTCAGCGTGCGGATCGCGTCAGTCTGCTCTCGATGTAGACAACGCAGCTCATCCTGCTGGCTACGCAGGTCCACAATGGCCTGCAAGCGAGGGCTCAATACCCCTGAAGAAGAGGGGGAGGGATCACCTGGCCCCTTGTCCTTGTCGTCGGGCGAACTCATGTCGCCACTCATTATGGGACGACAGGTCAAGTTTGTCGGATTTCAAAACCGTCTGTGTTTCTTGACGAGTTGAAACGCTGGCAACTTTTGACTTTTTGGGTGAAAATTTGGCTAAGTGTAATGCTGACATCAGCAAGTGGTTGTTGACGTCAGCATGACCGGATGACGTCAGCAATCAATGATGCTAACGTCAGCTGGTCCCCTCCTTTTTTCCTTTTGTTTTTGGTCACGGTTCTGCGGGAGTGTGGAGCCGCTTCGCGGTGGCGCGCGGTAGCTCTGCGAAAGCTGCGTAGCACCTTTCGCACAGCTGCTGTTGCAGCTGTGCTGTCAGCTGTTGCAGCAGCTGCGTAGCGGCGAGTGCAGCGGTGGTAGCAGCGGCTGCGCTATTGCTGCTGCTACTGCATGCTGCGACTGTTGCTGCGCACTGCAGCTGCTGCTCACTGCCACCGCCGCGCGCTGCTGCTGCTGCCACTGCTGCGCTGCTGCGCTGCTACTACTACTACTACCGCTGCTGCTCTGCTGTGGCCGCCGCGATTGCCATTGCTGCTGCTGTGCTGCTGCCGCCGCTGCCATTGCTGCGCTGCTCTGCTGACGTTGCTGCTGCCGCTGCTACCACGCTGCTGTTGCGGCCCCTGCTGCTGCGCTGCTACTGCCGTCGCCTCTGTTGTTGCTGCTCTGTTGCTGCGGCTGTGGGAGGGCAGCTGCATGCATTGCAGCCGCCACGCACCTTTGCGTGGTGGTACACGCTGCTGCTGCTGCCTCTGTAGCTACGATTTCACGTGGTGGGTGGAGTGCGTTGACGGCGACCGGCCGTCTCCAACAGACCCCAGGAACTCTGTTGCAGCGGTGACTCTCACTGCTGCTGCTCTGCTACGTCTCTGCTGTGCAGCTCAGTGACAACTGTCTCACTCCTCTAATACCAAGAGAAAGTGCGTAGAAGCTTCCTAGCAACACAGCCGCTGACCGGGCGTCAGTGCTTGATCAGACGGTGACGACAGTCACAGGTCGTACACACAACGGCAAGGGTTTGGCTAGGAGACACAAGGCACAGTGTCACAATGCTTCAATATAGCATATGCAAAGAGATATGACAAATGACAGGTCCAAGGCATAAATACCTGCCGCGGCGCACGGCAGGTGTCGCACGCGGTAGTCCAAGAGCTGTCCTAAAACCGGCCCAAAACCACTGTTTTGGCCGTAACTCTGCGCACGCATGTCAAAATGCTACACCGTCTGAACCTAGACGTGCAGAATCAAAAGACGCACGCTACGACTGGTCACATGCATGCATCCATTGACAGACAGTGAGCATGCAATGCAAAAACATGCAAATAGGCCTCATGGCCAGTCTGCCGAAAGACGCCTGCAAGATGTAGAAGACACAACAGAGAGTCCCGGTGGCATCTGGGGCTCTGGTGTAGTGGTCAGCCAGCTCCACACTGGTAGTCTGCCGCCTGTCGTTGCGCCGGTGTCACCAGGGCCGCCCGCCTCAGGGATCTGCACGAGTATGGACACGGCCGAGTAGTCACAGTAAACTGTACAGGAACGGCACAAAGCACAACACCCAGATCATTTCACATACCAACAGTTGCACAGTGGGAGCTCTACCATGCCCCATACTATGTATGTATTCCATTCATCCTCGCTTTCTAGTCATCTTTTTACTATGCAAGTTATGATAAGCAGAGGGCCAAGTGATAGAGAGGATGTTCTTGAGCTCAGGTAGAGGTGTTAGACACTCCTTTCTGTAGGAAGCCAGCATGGACATAGAGTAGAATACGCAGACTATGATATTGAGAATGACGTTAGAGGATAGACATGATTGATTAATGAGATGATTGGAGGTTTGGTAGAAAATCACTTTTCCTACAGCATTGTATCGGGGTATCTACAACAAAGATCTTTGAGTCGTAGCACCACTGAAGCAAACATGGCCATCCTTGCCTCACAGAGTAGTTGCACCTTGCATAACGGCACCTCTGTTGACTTCAACGGAAACAACAACCAATGTAGTCCTGGTAAGGGTCCAATCTAGCTGGGGAATTAGGAGAACTACATTGACGGTTGGATGCTAGGCCAGCGGCTGCTTTGAACCCAAGGAGGAAGGTGTTGCTAAGAAGAAGGAATAAGGGATCAAGGGAGGGGGCTCTCAGTATGATCCCACTTGTTTAATGGTTGAGTGTGCCACCAAGAAAGGGAGGACAATGCCCAGGCCAGGGATGTATAGCCTCAGTTGTTACACCCACGAGAACACCACAGATGATAGGAGCAATTCCATCTCCTTGCTCCATGCAACAAGAATCTAAGAGTCGACTGCAGGGTTCATATGGGTGATGAGGTTGGTGGAAATATATGTCGTGGTGGATGTACATAGCAATCACTATAACATTAGATTGTAGAGGGAAGTCTACCCCCATTGCTTCGCATAAAACCTAATGTTTTTTCCAAACTAAAGAATCATGGAACAATGGTTGTCCCCACATAGAAAGAAGACCTAATTGTCTCCACCAATAACATCGACAGTTCTTACTCAGCTAAGAACGTAGTTGTCAAGGGTCCTTTTCTTCAGGTGCAAGTATGTTTCACAAGCCATGCTGACATGCGCTAAAACTGACTCTTAAGTTCAGAGTCAACGAAGATTCTGATGATGAAGGTCGAGTTGGAGCAACAAAAGCAGTTGAAGGTCCACTGGTTAAAACTCAAGTATACCATGGAGCTATTCAATTGGATCATTGCACCTGCTACGATAACATGTGACACAAAAGCATTGGACAAGTGGCACATTGTACGTTGCTACACTTAATGAAGGAGGTGGTGCATGGAGTGCAGTTATGCATGGAGAAAGAAGAAACACATGAGAATTTTTATGAGCCATGCCTTCGAGACAAGGATACGACTAAGGCAACAAAGCATATAAAACCGCATGCTCCATGCATCTTTAAGTCACCCACTATAATGTGTATGGTCTCTTCTCCACTCCATCTAGTGGAGGTAACGTATACCCTATCACCTGCATCGATGACCAAAGTCGCAATGTGTGAATCCACTCCCAAGAGAGGAGAAGAAAAGTGAGATGAAGGAGAAAATACATGAATCATGTGCTATGGTTAAGTGGTTGACGAGTCGGGCGGTGAAAGTGACATGCGCTATCATGGGAGGGGAGTACGAGACTTGTAGGGAGTAGTTGACTAATCGTGAAATTCAACATAAAAACCATCTCCCACTCACCTCAAGACAACGACGTAACAGAGAGGATGATCCATGTCCTTCTCTACAGGGCAAATGCATGATTATGGATGTCTGCGTTCCTCCTCTCTTCTAGGTTGATGCAACGTGTGTGTTTGTACATCTTATGAATCTCACACATGTAGCAGGCTAGTAAAGGAGAGGCAAGAAGAAGTAGAAGTAGTAGCCAAGGATGATGCAAGCAGCATGGTCATGGAAGAAACCAGATGCCCCCCATCCAAAGGTGTTCAGTTGCACAGGCTTTTGTAAGGTGCATGCTAATGAGGGCCATAAAGAACATGGCGGTATAGCCATGTAGTACATCTTCATCAAGTGTGGCACCATCACAAAGCTTATAGGCTTGTAACATCATCGGGACTATTGTCCTAAAGAAGGTCCTTTGAACCAAAATTGAGGACTTCCACAAAAGTTAGGAAAGTAAGGAGAAGACAAGAACACTGTCGACAAGGAAGAGTGGCTCACTGTCCACGAGGAGGGAGACAAAGAACAAGCAAACTTGCAAGTGCATGGGTTGGGTATTGCGACCCCTAGTCCATGGAGAGGTCAACAAAAGGTGACCCAGAGAAACGTCATTTTGAGTCACACATATCGGACCATCCCAACCATGAAAACAATACCTCTTTGATCACTGACGATGAAGCAAACTTCAAGCAGGAGTTAGCGTTTCTAAGGTGTACTTCATGCCTGAAAGCATCTGGGCAGAACTATGATATGGGTGAGTGGACAAGGTTTATCCGCTCACTCCAAGTTCAAGAGGAACCAATTCCTATGATGACGATACTCACTTGGAATGAGGAGTTATACTATAGACTAGCCATAAAGTGTGATAGAGAAGCAATTTTAATCAGGATGAACTAGACAAGAGCAATGGATATAACCCAAATACACTATGACACAAAAGATTGCAAGATGGGTATTTTTTCCATGAGCTCAGACCAAACGGCGTCCATCTCCATTTCCCACCCAACAAAGCAGAGCCTCCTGTCACATTGGACATTGCGTGCGAGTCTGTCATGAGCAGTTCATTTATGCCACGGTCGCCATCCAATTGGATGTAGCCCATGGTATTAAGCAGAAGAGCCAGTTTGTGGCTAGCTATGAGCCACTACATTCGTAGGTTTTCAAGCACATCGTGTGATACCTACAAGTGGTACACCCATTGGGACTCTATTCTAGAGACCTAAGTAGATGTACTTCACTAAGTTTTGTATGTGACACCGTGGGTGACTGTGGATGTATAAGATATATAGTAAGATTCCACAGCATGGTTCATCTACATGGATGTGTTATCGTCTCACAGAGGCACCAGCGTGATAGTGCCCCCCTTTAAATAGCTCAAGGTTGATACATTGTCTGACCTAGGGCATGTAAAAGGATGTATTCGCCATGATTTTCTCTCGCTAGGATGCATATATATAGAAAACAACAAAGTTCATCACGACTGATAACATGGACACCTTTGTCGGATGCATGAAGAAAACTGAAACATGCTACCACTTTTCTCAATGATTGCTATGTAAGCATTTTGTGTAGTTGGAGTATGTTGGTGCCAGTCCAAACTAGGCAGACATGTTGAAAAAGCCACAAGATAAGGATCTCCATCGAATAAGAAGACAAGGTATGGGCATGGTCATTGAATTTGACAATGGCTTGTCACAGCAGATGATGCAAGGTACAAGAGAAAGATTTATTGCATATGTGTCTACCTTGTCCGTTTGCTCTAAGAAAGGTCAAGAAAGTGCCGCACCTCCTGGAGGCTATGTTCCCACACCTGATCTAGGGTGATCCATCCATGCTTTGCTTCTTTCGTATGACATGGCTTGAAGTTTGTGGCTCAACCTAACAGAAGTCCAATAGTTAGAGAAGACTAGCAAAGCCAAATCGAGAATGTACATACTAATTTTGACATCTTTGTCCATACAAATTCAACCTCTTGGGTGAATCAATCCAGCATGGCAAGATCCACTGGATTCACAAAACGATAAGGAAGGCGTGGTGTGAACTGTTGGAGAGTTGAAGAATGTGCCAAATACGCAGTACAAGCTCAACCCAATATGTCAACATTGTAGCGTGATTCAATACACATGATGTGTCTACATAATTGTCGCTGACAATGACATCACTTCCAATGAAAGATGTCTTCACGAAAAAAGAAAACTCAAGAATGGCACATAGCAAGCAATTAGAAAATTTGTGCACCCAGGAGGACCACACATGATTACGACAAGTGATGACATTGACGAAAATGACTATAACACTCTGATGTAAGAATCCAATGGTCGACGACTCCAAGGCCATCATTCTCATCACAACAGTGGGAAGTCAGAGTCGGACAGAACCAATGCAATAAATATTGGTATGTTAAACCAGAAGGATGAATGACTGTGCTGGACTTTTGGGAAGCTAGACCACACTTCACACAACTGAGAAAAAACGCCAGGTGCGCAACAGGAGAGAGGGTGCCATCCACTATCTTGGGGCACAAGAAAGAAATATGGTGTCACAAGAAGTTTCAAAGGAATCTTAAAATGACACCAGTTCCAGTTATAGAGTAATCAGAGCTATATAGAATACATGTTAACATCGAGTATAGTACAATGTAAACATAAATGGGTCACAAGAAACAATGTAGGCATCGACATATACTGGGAAAGCAACGAGCCTCCACATAGAAAACGTTTTTCACACATTGGAACGGAGGTGAAAAACAACTGCATAGTCCAATGCACGTTTATTGCCACATCAACATAAATGAATTAGATCCAAGATCCCCAATGTGCGGCACATTACCAAGATAACATCGAAGGCTTGGCTACAATAAGAGTCATGTCAAACGATGCATCTAAATGTTCCCATTTAATGGTTATGAGCTATGTGAGATGTAACATGACATGTACATTGGATTTTTCTCTATCAAATGAGCAACCACCGCTCGTGGTACTAGTGGAGACATGAATCTTCCATCTTGGAAGAGACACCATCCAAGCTTTGCTCGACGCATTGTATTCTCCTTTGACGAACGGAAACAAGACCATGCCGTTTGACAAAGGCCTGTTGCATCTGCAAACCATTCAATGACCATATACTGAAAGGGAATTCCATGGATTTCTCTATTTTACCTTCGATCTGCGCAGCACATGGCTTGCCCACCATGAATCACGTTCAAACGACACAAGTTGTCGCCGCTCCAGGGATGGAGAACCTCACTCGTAACACCTAAAGAGGGTGCATGGGGCTTCATCATCCTGTCACCTCCCCAAATGGACCTTCGTGATGTGTAGATGGAGTGAAAAACAACCAAGCATTTGTGGAACACAAATTTCACCACATTTATCGGTGACCCATAGGACATGTGCAAGATCCTTGGTATCCGTCCGTCCCATGCACGTCCACTATGGTCCACTTCCTACTTGTAACCATTGATTAATCCACACCCACTGTGACGCGAGGCAGTGACAAGCAAATATGATAGCAACCAATGGTGATCACCCACGAGGGAATGACGTGGTCTCTAATGGGAGGTTTGTTGACTAATGGGTGCTTCAAGGGTATTTGAATGTTCTGTCATACATTAAAGTACCATGGATTCAAGGAGTATAGTACCCCATTTATATAACCAAGTAACTTGATTTCTAGCTGTCTTGTTTTAACTTCATGAAGTTCTTAGAGTAATGTGGAATGATTGTGTTTACCATCCATTTACATCGTACAACATGGGAAACAACATTTAAAAATCACAAAACCATGTGCATTAGCCATTACATGAGAATGTTCCACATCCAAGTGCATGTTTTAACATGTCTTCCATCCTAGTCTTCCTGAAATGGACTTGGCATGCTATACAAGCCATTTCTACACAAGGGGAGAGCGTGTATTGATATGATGTATGCATCACTCATGGGACACAACTGGCAAGTTCCTCCTAGTGGAACCTGGAGGCCTAGGTCGACTACATCTCCTCGTCGATGTTTTGATCAGCATCATAGAAGGTGTTATTGGATTTGGTATTGATGAAAGATAGCTTGTTCCATATGTTTGGGCTTGTGTTTTCTTACACCCTTGGAAGTCAATGTCTTCACTGTTCGTGTACTTTCACAAAGACATAACATGTCCTACTGCCACATAGGAACATGTCACATGCTGTAGAACTTGTGAAAACCAAGTAAAATCCATGGGTTTGGATGCCTTTTGGACTTTTCACTACAGCTCTTACCAACTTCTGAATAGATGTAGATAGGAACGGAAATCAATAGGACGTTTTCTTTGTGTGTTATTTCTATTATGTTAGGGACATCACTTGCACAAAGGGAAACAACATGTGATCTTTAGAGAACATTGTAACGATGACAACAATAAAAAGGAATGAAGGGTTGTGGAATCCTGTGTACCAAAAAGGACGCCTCCGTCACTAAAAGAAGGATCAACTTGCAAATATTGGTGTGCCTACTAAAACATTGTACCGCCATGACTTTGACTTGTAATGCCATGACTATAACTAGATTTTTGTTCCACATGAATGACGAGCCTTGTTGGATGGAAACCAAGGCCCGCAGGTTGGAATCCTGGACATTGACAAATGCAAAATCCAGTGGATGTCATCGATGCTTGAAAAGGGGTAGAAATACACAAAGACAAAGGACCATTACATTTACCTTACTTCGTGGATTTGCACAACATGTGCACCATGGAATAAGTCTTCATTTCCCTATCATCTTCCCTATTATTCTCGCTCACTTTCACCGTCTACATCTTCTTCTACGTCATCCTATAGCTCACCATATCCATTCTACTTCATGGTACAACTACAACAAAATTCATCGTTCTCATTATGCTCTTATCCCAATGATTCATCGTTTCCACCATGCAAAGTTTTGTCAAAGTCGTCCTATACTGTTTGACCTCCTCAACTGTGGTGAACCCCCTTGTGTCTGCTCATGGGTCATAGCCATCTGGCTCCTTGCCATATATTGTAATATGTTTTTCTTCTCCTACACCATCTGATGCTAATGATTCATTACTTATGATTTTTTTTCTGCTTTTGTTATACCTACTACTTCTGTGACACGATCGTCTTGGAGTTCAGCTACGAGACGGTCAAGAGACACAACTGTTGAAATCGGGCACTTGTGCTACACTTACGACAAATGAAGTTGCACTTACAAATTAGTTCACACTCCATGCAAGCACGTTGGGGTCTCTCGCATCCATGGCATGAAAGATCACTATCTGCTTGACATCTACCCTCACGATCGGGCATCCATTGGTCTCCAACAGGAAATCACATGCATGTTGACATGATTGTCTAAACTCGTGCCAATATCCGCACTCACACATGGATTGCCTGAGGCCCACTTGATGCCGCATGTTAGTTGGACCACGTTTGGTGGCCGATTCAGGGTCATCCATGATGATTTTGTGCCCCCTTACGACTCCAGAACTGTGAAAGAGTCTCTTTGTATGAGTGGATGCACTAGACTCCTTCCAGTTCAATATGTGTTACTGTTGCTTGGCTATGAGTCTTTGGACGTAGTAGTGCACTTCTATGGAATAGTAGAACGATTGTAGGTTGTGCAACGCCTTGAGGTAGACATTCAAGGAGTTAGAAATATTCAGGGTGGTGCAACCACTACGCAGTTCTAGGCACGTTTAGGAGGTCCATTTGTGTAATGGGATCTTGCCACCTTCCCTGCTATGGATGATGTAGTCTGCCGCACACATGCTCATTGCATGTAGGTATCATGCAGCTCGATGGAACTGGCCTTGAGTTAGAGTATGCGCACACTTGCAGGCCAAACATGCAAGCTTATTGTTGTATCTCCCTTGCACATTCCTCCTTAGGTGGAAGACGTAGTAAATGTGTGCAGTATGTGGTATATGGACTATACCTAAAATTGTTGCTCGAGCAAGGTGGTAAAGTATAGAGATCTGAAAGAAGGATAATGATTCTAACCTCCTCACATTACGACAAGAAGTAGCACCGTAACTTGACCCGCATGAGTTGGACTAAGGATCATCCTTGATACAAGATAGAGTTTGCCACTTTCGTTCCAAGTGTGTTTTCCACAATATCAAGTGGAATACTGAGGAGAATCCATTCAGCCAAGAAGAGATACAATGAAATTCTTCCCTATCTCTTTGGGCATGAGAATTAGGGATGGAAGCTTATGTGTAACAACCTTGCTACAAGACAGTCCAACCCAAGGCAGAGTGGAAACCAAAACACGTAGGACAAGCAAGATTTCATACAATAGGAAAATTAAATGGCAAAGAAGGGCAAATAGATAGCTCAACGAGCATTGTGGCACTGAGATTTAAGCAATGGAAGAGCCAGATCAGCCGAGGTAGCCAAGGGATCAATGGTCAACGTAGATGAAACAACCAGACATAGTGAAGTAGAGATGGTCTTCGGAGAAGAGTACAAGATGGTGACTGATGGCACTAGATGGAGAAGATGCTAGGTCTTGACTGATGACAATTATGGCGGTATCGTCGCACTAATTGTAGAGGCATGAATGGAGATAGTAACAGAAACCACCGTGGTGGGAGTAATGGCAATTGTGATATGAAAGCGTGCACTAGTGCTAAGGCCTTCATGGTTATGTTCACGGTATTTGCTACCACTTCTCAACAAAAGAATGTTAGAAGTGTATGCCTCCACTACTCTCCTTGCCATTTTGCTAGCCCTTGCATGTAAGGCATGAGTAGTTTCTACAACTGTGGAAGTGACAATTACACCACTTTTTAACATAAATGTGTGGAGGGATGTAATCTATGACAGTAGTGGCAGTATAGAAGAAGCTATGTGTGATGATATAGGCGTGGTAGGTACGTCCAAGTTGGCTGGTACTGCCACAGATGTGGACTGTGATGTAATTGTATCTTTAGAAGCCATGCCTATGCCATTGGCATGTACGCGCAAAAGCTGACGGTTCTTAAGGTGACAATGAAGGCTCATCTGGGTTTTTAGCGGACTCTGCTGAGATAACATTTGCCTGGGAGGAGGTGTGTCCTGGTGTGATGAAGAGCCGTTGGATGTTGTGTCACACACTCTGTAAGCCTCCATCTCCGCAGGGGCGCAGTCGTCATCGGGGCCATACTCCCCCGTCGGCAAGTTGGCTATATCTTAGCGTTGGTATTCGAGCCACCAGTCCCACTCCTGGTCCTCGTTGCAGGCAACAATTTTGTCAACAATGCATTCTTACTCGTCTGCAACAATTACGGAAACTGCCCATGTCCACGGTTGAGATGCCGGTGTGCCTTGGTGGGAGGCAGAGATTGGAACTACCAATTTGTTGCTCCTGTGCAGATTAGACAAAAGGGAGATACCTCTCTACAATGGCTCCAAGAGAAACGCTGCAGGTGTAGATAGTGAATATGGAGGGTATTATTGTATTGTTGCTACCTATTGACACGTGTAAGATGCGCCAATAGTTGTGACTTTAAGAAGATCACGACAATGTGTGCTCGAAGTGGTGCAACTACAGGACATCAGCCATGGAGATGGCTACAATGCTCTTGGTTTGTGTGTTATGAGTCCATGCTAAGGGAGATAGCAATGAGGTAAGGGATGGACGTACACGATGCATAGCCATCACCAATGATGAGAGTGGTGCCACTTGTGTGACTGATATGGTTGTTCATTTCCATAGAGTGTTTGCAATTACATGCCTTTGATGTACTACGTGGATTTCATCACAGGCCAAAGGCACGATTGATGATGATGCACGCCAATGTAGAGTTGTGGCAACCAGTGGCAAAGAGTGAGAGAGGTGCCATCGAATGCTACTGTGAGACGATGTTGGATGCTATTGTGGTAGACACTCTTGTGAAAACAACTTGTGATGTAGTTGCATTCGCGAACGCCACGATTCAACAGGTCGATGGTGCTATGATGAGCGAAGATGAAAGCAAGTGGGTTGTAGCAAGTGAGTGATTGCAAAATGATGTTCGAGGCTATGACAATTATGATAGCTGTCGCGACAACCTATGACATGTTACTTCCCTCAAGTGTTCTGATGCATATGAAAAAGGAGAGGGGATGCTGCACAAGGGAGCATACATAAAGGAGAGGGAATGAGGCTAGAAAGTCACAAGAGATGCCATGGATTGAACGATGGATAACTAGAAAAAATGAATGCGATGTACACACAAGAGTAGTGGCTTGGGATCTTGTGGTTAGCAAGACCATCCACATGAGGGTGGTTCACGTGGGATCTTGACACCATCCACGGATTTTGTTAGTACACCATGTCTTAAACACATGGATGGTGTGAGATTGTGTGCTCCGTGGAGAAGAACATGTAATGTGTGGAGAGTACTGTTGCATCGGAAAGATAAAATTGGAGATGTCTGGAAGCGAGAATTGGAAAACCACACGTTGATTATGGTGAGTAGTGTACAAGGTATCCATACTGTCATACCAACTAGTCCTGGCCCTGGCCTAGTGCTCTCCTTGCTTGCTATAACAAGAGATGTGATGCTCTCAAGACATGCGATGAAGTGGATCATCGTAGAGAACCGATTTACGATCACCAACACCATGATTTTACCTTGTTGCGTCGCCGGCAGCCCAAAGCTGAAGTCGAGCGAGATGTCTGTCCATGGTTGTTGTGGTATATACAATGGCTGCAGCTCTCTTGGTGGCTTAGCCCTCCGTGCCTTAATGTCATATCACGATTGCTCACAAACCTCTTACAACCAGTTGCCATGGATGACAACCAGTATCAACATGCAAAGGCTTTGAGCGTCTTGTTGGAGCTGAAGTGACCCAAGTATTGGGTATCATGCGCCTCCCCCAGCAGCAATTGCTTCAATGGTGCATAATCTGAAACGAAAATTGTTTTCTCCTATCCCCTTTTCCAATACACTCCATCCCACATTACGTCTTTTAGTGCACATCCTGTGAAGTCCCCATCCACACTATATCCATGCTTGAACAGGCTATGCATGAGTCGAGATCCCTTCAGCACTAAGATGCCATTGAGGCTCAAGTGTGGCCTCGCCAATAGAGGGTCTGTCGGATTCACCTTCCCGGGCTTGTACTGGATCTTGTAGTCAAAAATTCTCTCTGAGAACTCCTTCTAGCGAGTTTGCCGGAGACTGAGACTCAGTTGTGTCTTCAATTGATTTCGAGTGTTATGATCCATGAAGACCATGCAACAACGCAACTAGAGGTAGCAACACCAATGCTTGAAGGCATGGATCACCTCTAGCATTTTCTTCTTGTAGATTGTGTAATTTAGCTCTGCACCTTCCGGGTTGCAAGATGCATACACAATCAGCTATGGCCCCTTTTCGTAATCCTGCATCAACACTGCTCCAATGACACCTTCGCTTGCGTCCGTCGCCGTGATGCACTCCTTGGATGAATCCACACGCATCAAGACTAGAGCATCACATTTTACAGACTTGAGCTCCTCAAAGCTCTTCTTCTCCTTCTAGCCCCATTTCCACCCGCGATCCTTCCTTAGCAGCTGAGTCAGTGGCGCACCCAGTTCCAAGTATCCTCGGATGAACTTCCTGTAGTAGTCGAGATATCCCAGGAAGACCTAGATGTCACGCACGCTCTTTTGCATAGGCCACTACTTCAATACTTCCACCTTTTTGGGACCCATATGGAGACCCTTGCTGCTCACAATGAAATCCACCTCCCTCTTCTAGAACTAGCACTTGGAGAGCTTGGCAAACAATTGTTCTCTCTAAAGAATTTCCAACACCTTCCAAATATGTTGTTGGTGCTCTTCCAGAGTTTAGGAGTAGATAAGGATGTCATTGAGGAATGCCACCACAAACTGGTCCAAGCAAGGCTCGAAGATCTCGTTCATGAGGTTCATGAATGTTGTAAGAACATTGGTAAATGCAAACGACGTCACTAGGTACTTGAAATGACTGTGTCATATCCGAAATACAATCTTCTCCACAACCTGTTTTGTAATCTAGCTCTGATGGTACCGCGAGCGCAGGTCAATCTTGTTGAATTGCCATGTTCCCCTCAACTGGCCAGACAACTTATCAACCCTTGAAAGCGGATTCTGGTTCTTGATTGTTCCGTTGTTCTGTCCGCGGTAGTCCACGTACATGTGCATATGCCTTGTCTTCTTCTTCTTCGAAAAGAGGACAAATGCATCATACGGTAACACCGAAGGCATGGAAAACCCTTGCTCCATTGGCTCCTCCAACTGCGTCTTTAGCTCACCGAGCTCATTATCACCCATGAAGTACATAGCACACACTGTATAAGTTGCTCCTTGAACAAACTCAGTCTTGTGATTGACATCCCGCTTTGATGGTAAACCATTTTGTAGCACACTAGGAAACATGTCAATATAGCTATCCAACACTCTCTAAATGCCTTTCAATAGCTCTATTATTGGTGCTTCCAGCTCCTCCCCCTCTTTTTGCTTTGCCTTTGCTGCCACCAACTCCACCTCTTCACCTGCTTCCTTCTGTCACAACCACACAAGGTACACTTGGTCACCCTTGCGTTGACAGTGCTTGAATGGCACGTAGCTCATTTGCGACACTGTACCTGCCTTGGAGCCATTTCCCTCAGCCCACAACGGTAAGATGATTTTCTGTACAAATTTCTTCACTTCCACTTGGTTGCACACCCAATCCATAGCACAATTCCACTGTTGCAGCCAATCACGCCCCAAAATGGCATCATATGTATCTACCGGACACATGCAAAAGTTGACCTCGCACGTTAGCTTCCCCAGACAGACCTTCAGATGCTTAAGACGCACTCTGCAATCCATTTTCTTTTGTACCAACTTGGCCCTTGCTGGCTTTCTAGATAGCCGTGCATGCCTTAGCCTTTTCGCGAACTCATCGTTGAAGAATGAGTATGATGCCCCGCAATCTAGTAATGCTTTTATCTGTCGGCAAGTCTGGCACCCCTCACCGTTTGCAGAACCAGCTGATGAAATTTTGGCTCTTAAGAGGATTATTGGAACGCTCCCGTTCCCTGTGCTCGGCAGCAATACACTTGGCAGCTTCCTAGTTGTTGAAGGAATTCTTGGCTGGTATCTGCTCATGCGGACGAAGCTTTCCCAGCAGCTGGTCATCTGCCACTCACTGCTGGTTGTGGTTTCTTGCTACTCCTTCTTGCAATCCGTTTTGTGGTGTCCAGGATTCTCACAGATCCAATAGTTCCCACCACCTGGCTTGCTCTGTTGCTGGCCTCCTTGCACTACGTTGATCTCCATGGGGTCAACTTGTTCATGTTGTGCTTGATGCTATAAATTCTCTTGCTTCTCATGGAAACTCCCTCGATGGTTGGATAGTGGGACAACGCACTCAGAAGTGGCCACCATGGCCTGGAACTCTGTGATTCCACTCAGTGCCAGCGTGTGTAGAATCTCTGACTTCAAACCGTTGTGGTACTTGATAGACATCTTTAGCTCACTCATGTCGTCAATCTCTGAGCACAACACCAAGAAAAAACGTGCGTGATCTTGCATTGAGCCGATTTACTTTAGTTGCTTTAGCCTTTTCTTGACAACCATGGAGGCATTGAGGAGATTGAATTGATCTCTGATGGCTTCCTCAAACTGCTCCCATGTCCTCGTCATGCACATTTCAGCTTGTCCTGGGCCTGGCTATCACAACACGACATGTTACACACTTACGTTCCCACCTCCACTGTGAGTGGCCAGCACATTCCATTGCCTCCACCACTCCAATGCAACGTCACTTAGCAGTGTCACCGCAAATGAAAAAGCACAGCATTGTCCTCTGAAGGGTGACCCAAAAGTAGCTGTTCATGGCAAACAGCCAGGTCCATACGCTTGCACCCTTAATTGAGGGATTGAACGATTCTGGAGCCTTTGGTTTTGGTCTTGGCGGAGTCCTTGATTGGACCAACCGAACCTGTCCATCGTTAGTCCTGTCCCGCAGGTCCACTATCTGTCAATTGAGCCACTCATTCTCCATTTTGAAGGGTCCCAACTGCTCTACAATCTGATGCAGGGCCTGCTCCATGGATTTTGATGAATTTTGGCTGTTGGAGTTCTTTAGAAAAGTTTGACAGCATTTTGGAAGGAAGAAAAAATCTCGACAGAAACTCGGCTGTCCAAGATGAAAACTTGACGTCTTCGAAGTGCGTGGGAGTTACCCGTTGTCTTCTACACTTGTATGGTAGGCTGTATGGACGCTCTGGAAATGTAGAAAAAAGCATTCAAAGTTTGCCGTGTACATTGTATTTGAACTCTTGTCCGAACATCTCCCTCTCAATCAGCCTTGACGTTTTGGACTTAGTCCGTGCCTTCTGCTCCTTGAAGTTTATAGAGTTATGACGGGGTTTCTGTCCAACACATGGCTCTGACTCTGATACCAGATATGAGAGTGTGTGCTCTTTTGAAATAAACACTATATGTGTGGAGAGCACAATCGCAGCGGGAAAATAGACTTGGAGATTTTTGGAAGCCACTGCTGGAAAAACATAGGTTAATCAGAGTGAGCATTGTACACGATTTTTATACTGTCCTGCCGGCTAGTCCTGGCCTTGGCCTATTGCTCTCATCACTTGCTATAATGAGCAACTTGCTCCTGTACCCGGTGCCCTACTTGCACCTGATGGCCGGTGCAAGAACATTTTGACCGTCGATCTATCTTGATTGACAGTTAGCATTGCTCCGGCAAGCCACCTTGTTGGTCGCGAATGACTCTCGGCGATGAGTGCGGTCACCGTGTTGTACACGCCACCGGAGCACTGCAATCATTGCATGGTCACAGTCACCAGTTTTGCTGCAGCTGTTGACCGCATCCGTTGTTGGAGGTTTGCCATCGAGACAGCCCCGTAGTGGGTGGCATAACCATCACGCCACTCGCCAGTAGGGTAATACACAACCTCGTGTTGTGTGTTTGGCACACACACGTGGGGTTGCGTGCAAACTCCCCCTTGCGGCAAAGTGCTCCTCACATTTTTGCTTGCTCAATTAGTCCTCCTCCTCCTCGCATCTGTGGTCAAGCAGAGTCAAGGCTGACGGCCACCTGAATTTCCGAAAGAACGGTATATGACCCGACTGTCCCCCAAGGTCAGGTAAGGCCCTGAGTATGCCAGGAAAAGATGGGCACCTTGTTCCAGGTGACTTCTCGTGCCACATACTAGATAGCCCAACAGCATGACCCTTAAGTTTCAGCCACACATGTACCACAGAAGAAACAATACAACATGTAGGGGGAGATAATCCATAAAAGATACAAGTGTATGTAGCATGCATGCCTAACAAATCAAACCAGCCACCATCAAACATGTCTAGCTTAAAGAGATACACTCTGCTTGCATTTGAGAACCACCGTTATCAATAACTATGTGTTTTCAATGATGTTAGAGTTATTGTGCCCCAACATGAGTACACTAACACAACATGCAAAACTCAATACCCGTATAGCCATTTACGCATGTGGAGTGGTACACTTGGGTGAATTTAAGAGGTCACCTGCATAGTTTCATTCCCAGACCCAATGGCCAGTTCTGGCACTTGTCATCAAAGTTCTCTTGATGCCTTTTCAATATATCCAACTGACCCAACAAAACAAAATGGCCATTGCTCTGTATCTTCTATCCGTGCATCATCTATGCTCCACTTGGCATTAAGTTACTGACGTAATGTGTATGCTGTTTGGCCTATTATTGCAAGTTTCACATGCACACAAAAACCTCTACCCTTGTTGCATGCTCGGCACATCCGCACTAGTGGTTATTTGGTGAGGGGTTCATGCGCAAGCTGCACGATGTTGGGGTAAAACATGGTAGTGTTTAAGTACAAGTTTATGTGGAAGGATATTCTCATGAACCATGGAGGAAAACCATGTTGCCCCTTTACATCTCCCTCAGGTTCCGAGCAGGTTCCATGGGTACTCACAAGCACATGCTTAGCATTGTGATGCCATTTGGTGCCTTTCTTTGGTGGTTGGGGTAGTCGGTGCTGCCTCCAAGAGTGAATGCTGCCGGATTTTGTGAGGCATCCACAAGAGCAATGAGTGTAAGTGAGCTCGCAGCTTGCTCGCCCTTGCTCTTACTGCCCAATGAATAGGTGTTATGTTCCTTGCTACTTATTAAATCACATGAAATCATAGCCTTGGTGTTCTCTTGAGTTGTTTTGTCTCACAAAGTTGGCTGTCCCTTTTGTTCCCTCATAAACTGTCTATGTATCCCTGTATCCGAGCTGTGTGAGATTATTATGGAATACAAGGGAACTTCTAGTGCATTCCTGGCCTTGGAAGATCATCCCAGTCACTGCCGCTTAAGCCAACATACCTCCAATCTCTTGTAGTAACAGGGTTATGCACTGAATTTACTGGTCATTTTTTTGTTAAAGGGCTATATCATTTATCTCTACAATATCTAAGTCATTGCAAATTTCATGGCCATATTCTTGATTACAGCTAAAGCTGCAACCCTAGTTGTATTTGTAGCGTCAAGCACACTAGCAGTTGCATCCTGAATCAAAGTTGCACTAGTCACAACCAAGCCACAGCTGTAGTTGCAACTATATCCACTGTATTTGTAACCACAACCACGGCCATAATTACAACTGCAATCTTCACAACAGCCGCAACAGCCGCAGCCGCACATCTACAACTACAACTATATTCTACCACTATAGCCGAATGTAAATTTGTAGTCATAACCCCTTTTTGGCCTACCCCGTTATTCATGGCTGCGACAATCCTGTATGCTGCTATTCCTATAGCCATAGACGCAATTTTTTCCATAACCACAGCCATAACCATGGCCATAGCCATAACAGTAGTTCCAACAATGGATACAGTCATTGCAATTCCTTTTGGTCTATCGCATTCTTTGCGATAAATTCCACCACAGCCGTGATAACAACCATTGCCACATCCACATATATTACACCAATCTACATGACAGCCGCATCCACAGCTGTAGCTACAATTGTAGCCACAACTGCAGGCATTACTACAGCCATAGATTGAGCCATGTTTATAGCCAAAACCACAACCAGTGCATTAGTCATAGCTTTAGTTGTAGCAACAATTAGTGTAGTATTTACAACATTTAGAACCACAGCTAGAGCAGCAGCCTACAACCATTTCCCATCACAACCACCACTCTTTTCTGGTTTATACAGATGGTCCGGGCTGAATATACCATTACAACCACCACCATGATGGCAGCATTGGCAGCACCAATGACAGTGACACGACAGTGCCTTTTCCCTCCTGAATTCACATCAAGCTTGGACAGCGACAGCCACGCTCACACACTTTGAGATCCCCAGTGAGGCATTGCTCGGCTCTTGCTATAAGGAGTAGTACACGCACCCTCGTGCTATTCATCATTGTATTTTGAGTGGCATAGCATCCACTCTCGAGCATGTCACGTCCACGATGTTGTAATCCACACACCTTAGAAAGAAGTCATCATAAAAGAGAAGCTACTAGATTAGAGGCCGTTGTGACTATGGTTTTTTTGTGCTTACTTAAGATACCGTTGTACTTGTAGCCTCATAAATGCATGCAAATTTTGCTGTTGTAGACGTTGTAGTAGTAGCAACAATTAAGTTAATAGTAGCAGTCAAATGATTATGTGTCACTGTCTCTACCTCAACAAGGCATACAACTGAGTCCAACATTGAGGCCACAGTGATAAGTGACCCGGTTCATACATCTTCTTCATACATTGGAACTCAACACACTATAGCAATAATGTCCATGATAGCATTTTCTATATCTGTTACAACAACACCGTCGTCATCCACCTGTCTCACCATGACAGTTATATCCATTGTTGTCCTCATCACCACCTTGGAAGCGGTCATCACAACTGGCACACTCGCCCTCGGCGTCTTTTCATCACCCACCATCTTTGTCTCCTTTGCTATTACCGTTATTGTATTCCCACCATTGCTTGCATTCATTTAACCTCACCCTCCTTCTATGGCATGATTAGGCTGTATTCTACTTGAATATGCCATGTTGGTATTGTGTTTTGCTCTTCCTATGGGTTTTTCTTGCACTTGGAATTGGGTCGTCAAGAAAAACTTTCAATACATGCCCTAAGGCAACTCCATTTCCCAATGCCCAATGGGGTAGAGGAGACTCAGCCGTGTTCCTTTGGCAAGGCCCCTGTCTTGGCACCATGCTAGGTGATGATGAGTTGGTCATTGCGTAATTGCAGCAAAATCTCCGTTGCGCTTGCAAGGCACATCACGAGGTTGAGCATTGGCTCATGTTGGCAACGTGCAATTTTGCTTGTTTGATGGACGAGGTAGCAACCACTATGCTTGTCCACCTTCTTACTGCATCCAATGCTACTACTACATGGTGTGGATTTTGGTGTTGGTACTAGTGCTACATCCTCCGCTCTTTCCGCAACTTGCACCCCTACTATCAACTCTTCTTGTTCTCTTACTACCACTCCCAAGCATGAATTATAATATCAGCAGACGGTTTTTGTTTGCGGGCTTGTGTTCTCCTCATGAAAGGTGTAGTTTAGCGTGTGGGCTCAGGGGGTGCAACAGTAGGAATACTACTCCCCAACTTACACTGCCGCTATCCCCCCCCCCTTCCCCGCCCCTTACACTTGTCACGACGAAGTCCGCGTGTGCAGTCCGTGCATTCATAGTTGCTACACACAAGCACCTCATTGGTAATGTTAGCATCTTCAATACCAATATCGCCACTCTTACGCTTGCTGGCCTTATTGGTGCCGATGCCATTTTTTTTGCCACTCCACCATTATGGGTCAGGTGGCTCAGAGAGTGCTACCTATCATATTCAACACGCTTTTGATGCATACAAATGGGACGATTTATGTGTGTTGCACCAGCACGCTCAAGCATCTTTGTGAGTTCTGGATGACAGGGCCAGGCCAGCTGTCCGGCGTTCTTACCATGGTCAATGGGCTGATATCGGAGCTCTTTGATCTTGTGGATGACGTCAAGGAAGACAAACTTGAGCATCTTGCCTCGTAGCCTGTCCGACCCATGTCACCGCCTGGTGTGCGCGGTCTCTTATAATTCATCGCTGAGCACGCCACTCTTGAGCATCTATTTTCCTAGTGGTAGAGTCTAAAAAGAAAGTGTATTCATGTCACCTTTATCGTAAGGGGCTGCTGCCTCTACCGTTTTCTTTCCAACTTCACCCTCTTCCTCCGACTCATCTTCCTCCTTTACATCCCTAGACACCATCCTTGCTTCCCACAATTATGGACATAAAAAGTATCGAGTGAAGGGAAAGGCAAGGGATCAACCTCTCTTTCTTGAGCCAATGGCTCAATTTTTTGTTAGAGTCATGAATCTTATGAGCATTGAACATGCAAGTGTCCCCCTCCTCCTAATTGTGTGTTCCTTGCGTGCCCATTAGGCAATGTCGGCTAGAACCTCCTCATCTGCCGCCTCTAGCTCTAGCACCTCCTCTAGCTCTAACTCCATCTCCATCTTTAAACAGGCCTACTCCATCCCTCCACCTTCACCGTACCCTTGGGACTCACTGCTTCCCTATAATGTGCAGACTTATGCAGTGCTGTCATCCTGTGCCTACGTTCCTCCATTGTGGTACCAGCTGACTTTGCACTATGTTTTGTCAACCCCCCTGAGCTCAACCCAACCATTACCATTCGAGGGTGAGTTTCTATTGGAGGAAGTTCTCCAATCCCTCCAAAGCTTTCATGCTTGCAAGATCAAGGAGGTGAGAGTGTTACCTCATTAGCCAGGGGTTCCGTGTGTCCCACCGGCATAGTTTGTCATGGAGATCCTTGTGTCACACTTTTGTGGGAAAAGCACTGGTGGTATGTCGCCCTCCAAGATGTTGTCTTGCTGCTGCGTCCAGAGTCTCCCCCATGTTCCATCCATTTGTATCATTTTGGCGTGTGACGTCTTTTCCTCTTTTCGTGCATTAGGTGGCTTCTTTGTCCTTGACTGGAGGTCTACCCACCGCATGACATCTGTTTGCTCATCCGTCGACTTGCCAAACCCTCTCGTGTCCACCCACTATGTCGGTATGGGATCTGGTCTGTTGCGTCTTGTGCGTGGCATCCTTGTTTTCCACTTTGTGGATCCCACTCGTGTCCAGATTTTTCCTGACATGCTATACGTGTACTGTTTAGAACTCGGCCTACTATTGGTGAAGTTCCTAGATGATCGGGTTACAAAGTCCTCTACAGGTCGTGGGGTTGGCATTGTCCACCTTCTCCCCTTTTTTCATGTGTGGGGCTACGTGTGACAAACTGTATTGTCCTCCTTTGCTTGCCTCCTCTACTACATGTGATGCGCCTACCCTTGCCCACGTTACTCCATCTCTGTCACCTTGCCGTGTCCGTCCCTTGCATCATCATCCTCGCCATGTGCACATGGGTACTATCACCAACATGGTCTACCTTGAGCAAGCATTTGGTCGGCCTACCTCCACCTTTCCCTTCCCTTGCTTCTTCTACTATCTTGAATGTGCCCAGGGCAAGATGCATCAATGGAGTAGAATCAACTCTTCCCTTCTTGTCACCTTGTTGCCAGTACCATTTGTTGCCACTTTTTGTCAACGTTGATAGCCTATGGATTGCGTCACTTAGTCGGGAGGTCATGAACTCAATGAAGTCACGGCTTTGGTCCACATAGAAGATGAAGGACCTAGGACATGCTTGTGTATTTCTAGGCATTGAGCTTGAGCATGACTACTCACACCACGTCCTTTGTGTGCACACATTGCACATGTCCCATCCTGAGGTTGTACCCAGTACATTGACGCCAATGACCCTAGTTGGACAATGCCTATTGAAGAAACTAGACGTGTCAAAGTAGGAGTAGACTGCCGGTGTTACTGATCACCTGCAAGTCCCTCATGTATTTGGAAATCAATACCGTGGCACATGATGCTTTCCTTACGAACTCCTTGACCTACTTCCCACAATGTCTTGGAGCAAGACACATGGAGGTTGCACTGCTTGTTCTCTATTACGTATTCTCTACTACATGGCCTGGCCAGTGCTATAATGTGCAGCCATATCTTGTTAGCGATGGGTACACAAACAATGATAGGATCCACGATGCAGATGCATGCAACCACATTGGCTATATCATCCTCATTGGGAGGACAATTGTCTCGTGCAAGAGCAATAATTAGGGCTTTGTCACGTGTAGCTCTAGGTAGGCCAACCATGTTGTCCTTGGTGTTGGTACATGTGAGAGTGTTTGGTTGTATGGACTGCTACACTAGCTGCATGTGTCTATTTGCTACATCACGTTGTGATGTGACAGCCAAAGCATGAAGGGTATCGGTGAGCACGGTGGCATGAATCACACCCACGTTATTTACATCAATGTGGAGCAACATTTTGTGCATGGGCGTATTGCCGTAGGTAATGTCCAGATTGTTTTGGCCAGTACTCAATGTCAAAGAGCTTATCTTCATACAAAAGCACTCAACGATGTCTTTAAGGTCACTGTTCATGTTGTTACCTGTTGTGTGCTCGTGGTACTCCAAGTTGATGTATCGTGCTGTCTGTGGATGTGTATAGTCTTACATCATGTCTGGTGATTCTCATTTCGTGGTTGTGAGTGCCAGTGCTAACAACAATTGTCGTTCGTGGAGGGGTGTCGTTTGTGCGTTTCACTAACACATAGTGACCTATCACCTTGTTGTATGCATAGGTGATCAACTGGTGACAGACGATGCCAGCTGCACCATCATGGGGGATACTGCGGTGGTGATGTAGTGAGAGATTGTGGAGGGATATTATTATGAAGCGTGGGAGAAATCCATGGACAGTGATGGTGTCATTTCAAATCTGCCAGGGGTTCCCAGCAGGTTCTTTTCCCACTCACAAGTAGTTGCTTACCTTTGTAACACCATGTGGTGTTGTTCTTTGGTGGTTGAGGAAGCCGGGTTGTGAACCCTAGACTGAATGATGTCAGATTTTTTCTGGCACCCCATCTTACATTGCTTTTTGTTTTGCTGGGTGGTTCAGTCCTGAAGCACCCATAATGGCGAGGAGCACAAGAAAACTCGTTCTTGCTGTAGCCCTCACACCTAACCAAGAGATCTTACGTTCCTTATTATTTGCCAACTTGCATGAAGCTAAGATGTGGTGTTCCATTGAGTTGTGCCATACTCCATTGGCCCACCCTGTCTACACGTGCACGTCCTAGAGCAACTTTTGCCAACTGCCATACCTCCAATGTTCTTTCAAAGAAGAATCTGAGGGGTTCAACAATGTCCCAGAAGTTTCATTGGATTACCAAAATCTGTAATGACATGCGGATACTGTTTATTCAACTTCTCGATAGGTTCAAGATTTTTTGTAGACGTGCCCCGATATCTATTATGCCAAATGGAGCGTAGATGGTGAACAGGTAAGAGTTGTGATGTACAACACAGTTTGAGAATTTGGGACACTTGAGCAATTTATAATTAGCGGCAAGTGTACTTCGATGACAAGTGTCAAAATGACCGAATACGTATATACAAGTGTCGAGCTATAAATGTGATGTCATCAGGGTTGTCAGGTTGATTGTCGAGCAACGCGTGCCAAGTCGCGTCGTAAGTGGTTGGATTGAGAAGCTCCGCAAAGGAATCAGGGGACTTCAAAGATTGACGGCGAAGATGAGAGATGCATCTCTGTGAATCTCAATGAATCTCAACGTGTCGAGAAGTTGACCAAAAGGTTGTGACACTTCTGTTGATGTTTCGTAAAAGTGGTCAAAGTGTTGCAACGTGCGCAAAGTAATTTCTAGAGGGAAAGGGCAGGTGCCCGAATTGCCCTCGACCGTTGGAGTAACTACCGGGATCTCAATGCACGGTGGGCTCTTTGTGTACTGACAGAAATGCACACTTTGAGAGTTTAGGGACTTGTGTACATCTGATACGTAACGATTTCCCCCCTTTTAGTCGCAATGTCTTTGTGCACGTATAGATGTGGCCAGGTGATGCCGATGACACTCATCGATCAAATGATCGACATTGTGGAGGTTTTCATATGGTTTCCAACTATTATGCATGGGGTCGTAGCCAAGCCACTTGACAAGGTACTCAGCCACGTCGTTGATGGCCGAGAATGTCCTTGATGACGTACTCATTTCCCTCATTCACTTGAACAAGAAGAGGTGGAGGCAAATCCTTGCCGGGAAAGTTCTTGCCAGGGTCTTGGTAGTGCTTGAGTCTGCCGATGTGGAATACCGGATGAAATTGCATAGTGTTGAGGACTTTGGGTCGCACAAGAACAAGGGATTACATTCGCTTGATCTCAAGCGGCCCCAACCATCAAGGTTTGAGTTTTGAACAATCAGCTCTGTGGGGTTTGATGTTTTCGAGGTGAGGATAACCTTGTTGCCAGCGGTGAACACATCATCGTTATGATGTCAGTTGGCTGCTCGCTCATCGTTGCTTGTGTCTTTGCAAGATTCTGTCGTGTTTTGTCCCAGATGGCGGAGAACGGTATAGGATGTCAACCTCAGGAATGTTGCTCTGGCTGTGAAGTCCAGCTGGTGTGGTGGGAAGCTTACTATACACCACGTCAATGGAATTTTGCTTGTTGCAAAAGCCGTTGCCAAGTTACATGCGGGTTCGGCGGTAGTAATTTGGTTGCCCGATCCATCCTATGTGACTTGCATAATGTTCAAAGAAGTTGTTCGAGTGCCTGATTGTTCCACTCGATTTGGCTGTCAGGTTCAGAGTGGAACACCATGGAAAGTTGGATCCGATTGCCGTAGAAATTCATCAGTTCACGCAAGGAACAACTAGTAAATCTACCATATCTGTCGCTTGTGATGGTTCTCTGCACGCCATGTAGTCGTACGATGTTGTTTGAAAACAGCCGTGTTGTTCCTCTGGTGGTGACGGTGGTCATTGTCGGGGTAAAGTGGGGTACTTTGGAAATCCTATCGACAAACATGATGATTGTGTCATATCCCTTGGGCATAACCAGTAGTCCAGTGATGAAGTCCATGGAGATGTCGGACCATGGTTTTGTCAGAATGGGGAGCGGCTGCAGATGACTTGGTGGCCGCGAGCGAAGGGATTTTGTTTGCTGACACATGTCACATGATTTGCAAAAGTTGGCCATGCTGCTTTGCATCTTGTCCCACCAGCAGTGCGTTGCCAGCTTCTTCAGCTTCTTTTCCTCTCCAAAATGTCTGCCTGGACCGGTGTCATGGCACTCCTTGAGTAGCATGCGACGAAGTTCGCTGTTCGGAGGTGTGACCATCTGGCAAGTGAATTGTTGTCGTCAATAGGATGCATCATGCCAGAACTTGGACTTGTCCTATTCATGATGTTGTTTGTAGCCACATGTGAATAACTTCTCCAGATACAGATCTTGGTGAAGTTGAAGTGTCACTCCCTCAGTCATAAAGTCTGGTTGGTGCCTGAGCGCATCTTTTGGGTTGTTTTTTCTCGGCCAATACTCAATATTGCAGTCGGACCCGGATTCGAGAAACTCCATCCATTGGGTTTGACGCCGACTGCGGTTTGGCTACATCTTCGAATATTTCATTGCCTGATGGTCAGTGTGTATGACGCATCGGCAGAATTCGATATAACACCCCCACGTCTTGAATGCGGGCATGACCGCTTGCATCTCCTTTTCGTGCATAACGTAGTTGAGTTCCGTCCCATGCAGCTTTCATGACATGTACGCGACCGGTTGCTCTCCGCTGCCATGATCCTATAGGAGAACCGCGCCAATGGCTCAGTTGGAGGTGTCCGTGGCCATGATGTAGTTGATCGTTGGATCAACTAATTGTAGGGCTGGCACCGAGGTCAGAGCTTTCCATAAAGCGGTAAATGCTTCTTCTTTGTTGTTTCCCCACCGCCACTCGTTTCTATTTTGGGTTAGGTCAGAGAGATGCTCTAGCACCTGGGCGTGATCCCAAACAAAACGCCGGTACTATCGATAGAAGCCGAGGAAAACTTGGACGTCTCAGACATTGGTCGGTGTTGGCCAATTAGCGATTGCTGCCATTTCTTTCGGAACCATGGTGATCCATCTGCCATGGATGACGTGATTCAAAGGCTCCATCGAACGGCGACCAAAGACGCACTTTGAGAGTTTTGCGAATAATTTCTCTCTTTGTAGAACTTCAAGAACTTTTCTAAGATGTCCATCATGCTCCTCTGGGATATGGGTATACACCAGAATGTTTTCAAGGTATACCACAACAAAATCGTCGAGGTACGGGTGCAAAACGTTGTTCATTGCCACCATGACCATTGCCGGGGTATTCGTCATTCCAACCCGCATAAGCGTGAACTAGAAACACCCTTAGCGTATTTGGAATACTATCTTCTTGATGTCGACATCTGCAACGGATATCTCATGATAACCACTGTGTAGGTCGATCTTGGTGAAAAATCGAGCTCCTCGGAGCTGGTCAATATTTTCGTCGGAATGGGAAAGAGGGCAGCGGTTCTTGATAGTAGCGTCGTTCAACGTCCAGTGATACGCATACATCTTCATTATGCGTATTTCCCTTTTCACGAATAGAACTGATGTGGCATATGGTGACGTAGATGGGCGGATGAACCCCTGACTGAGCATCTTGTCGAGTTGGTTTTTCAGCTCAATCACCTCATGCTTACTCATCCAATAGGCCAATCGGACGGTGGGTCAGCTCCATGGATTTAGCATGATGTGATGGTTGATGTTGCATTGAGGTGGCAAGGTTTTTGCGAGTCCGTCGGGGAAAAAATTTGCAAAATCTCATATGAGAGGTGCAAAATCCTCGGGAACCATCGCGAACTCTGTCGAGGCCAATGTGGCTGATGAGGGCAAAGAGTAAGATGCTACCACTTCCGCTTCCTCCATTGGCTCGGGATGTACAAGCCATGCACGAGCCCCTCCTCGCATATAGTGCTTGGCCACGTTGAGCAGTATTGGCTGTACAAGTTGTCGCTTCTTGGTGGTTACGATTTCCTCTGCTGCTTCCACCTCTATTGCTTCTGCTTTTGTCTTCCAACCAACGCGCGGAAGTTGTCACTTGGCGCCGTTGATTTCCATGTAGACGTCACCACCATTCTGGTCGGCCTATGGATTGCGTTGGTGTAGGAAATTGCCTCCAATAATGATTTTGTCATCACTCACTGGACGTGACCTCCAGATCGTTATGTCGCATAAGTCTCCCAATTGCAGACGTAGTGGTTTTTGGAGTCTTTGCATCCACAATCTTTTGTCAACGGTTTTTTCTTCAAACACCCTTGGTTTGGTCAGAAAACCCAGCTTTTGAACCCTATTGTTGCTTCCAAAACGGTAAGAGGCCCCTCCATCCAATAGTGTCGGTATTATTCTACAACTCTTGCAACCTTAGGAGTGCACTTTTAGTAGTATCGCCGTTTGGTTGTCCTTGTATCCCTTGTTGAAGTTGGCAATCTCATAAATCCTATACGGCATTGTGAGCCGTTTAGATGGGGGAAAGTTTGACGCAGATTGCTCTTCTTGGCAAGAGTCGCATCTTTCACTCTTGTCCCTTCTTGACCTGCTGCTTGCTTCAGAAGTTCCAATCAACATGCCCAAGTTTTCCGCAATTGTAGCAGGTAATTGTGCCCTTTTTGTTGATAACGTCCACTTCCATCAGAGTCAAGGAGTCCCCAAACTGGATTTTTCCGTTCCCACGATTATTGTGGCTGGCAGGTTGCAAGCCGTAGGATGCCTGGATCCTAGTATTGTAGTCAGCGTTGTCGATCCTTTGTGCTACTGCTATCATCCGTAGTAAGTCGTCATGGTTGCCGAAGATGGCGATCACTCGCCAGATCTCTTGTTTGAGACCATTGTTGTAGTGAAAACAGAGTTTGTATGGGGCGATGTTTGCACCAATGATTATCTTGCGAAATCTTTACATGTATTTTGCCACGCTGGACTACTGAAGGAGACGCTGAAATTTATACCAAGTGTCAGACTTCTCGTTCATCCTTCCAAAACGTTCAAGCATTGCGTGCGAGGATTCGCTCTAATGGGTTGGTGGTGTCAGTGCATCTTGCCATTACGGGTTGATCTGCTCCAAGGGTAGATTGTCTGTGGTTGATGATGCAAGATGGGTGTCGTGTGCCATCGACGAGGCCCCGCCAGTCTCCTGCTGTCGTTGGATGCTCTTTAGGATGGACCATCAACTCAAAACCGTGCCACGTAGAAGAGTGGCTGCAAGGTCAATTTTCTTTTGACCGTCGTTCACCCCAACAGCGATGAAGTACGCCTCCAAGCTTGTCAGCCACATCCAAAATGTCAGTCCTTTGGAATTTGCAGGATCGGATGGTTCAGGTGGGGCCAGTGGAAATTTAGGTTCGTTAGAGAGTTGGGTGTTTCTCTCGATGAGCACCGCCTCTCTTGCACTTGCGTTTTGAATAGCCTCCATCGCAACATTTAGTTGTTGCGGCAGATGGATGTTGATCCACTAGAGCGTGGAGATACGGTTCGCTAAGTCCTTGTTGATTCGCGCCTGTCATCCGGTGCCACATGTTCCTGCTACAGACGTTGAGGCAGTCGGTAGGGACGGCTGGTTTACCGCCGTCAGATCCGTGGCTGGATTGGCAGTCGGAGCCATCAGACTGACCCAGCTGCTGCATAGCCTACCATGCCGGCATTTGCTGCCACTTTAGGGTTCGTATGCATGGTTACATTCTGCTCCTCTATTGCCGAAGTCGTCGCCGAAGACCCACTGCTGATCATTGGATGTGCTTGCTCGCTTCACGTTCTAATCGTGAAGTCTGCGAATTCTTGACGTGCGAGATGAACTGTCGACTTGTGCGCGGTAGTCCTCTAGATGTGTAATGTAGTAAGACGCCTCTCCAGCATCGTTGCGCTCTAATACCAAGTGTTCTGCCAAACGGATCATAACTGGTGAACAAGCAAGAGTTGCGAGGGAGATCACGGTTTGAAAAATTGGAACACTTGAGCAATGGGGATGTAGGAGGAAGGTTGATGAGGGAGGATGTGGACAGGGGAAGGTAGAGGCGTGTACCTCTGGCCATTTGAAGAAATTGCTCCGATAAGCCTGCCGAGGTGTCATTTTCTCTTTACATTTTTGTTCGCAATGTCGAACAAATTTCATATGGATTATCGTTTCCTGCAGGTGAACACCGGTCTTTTCAACAATTTGGAGGCCATTGTAGGAGCATTCACCATCTTCACAGTGAAGGCTAAGCCAAACCCCTACCAGGCACCAGTCCCCACAATGGGCTTTCCACACATTGTGGGTGGCCGCCTCGACTATGATGACCTCCTCTACATCGCCAGCTCTGGTGAGTTTGGGGAAGACTGCCTCCGTCATGACTGCTCCCATGATCCACCATGTTGCACAACACAACGAACTGAAATCAAGGATGTCTTGTTTCCTGTCCGGGTCACACATGTGAAGTTTAGTTTCGTTTCATTTTTTTTTTTTTCTTTCTCACCTGCTTTGGCCTGTGCTATCCTGCAGGTGGAACACTGTCCACACTCTACGGTAAACTCAAGGTCATCCTTAAAGGTGACGTCATCACCTTGCGTCTGGTGGACGGCAACAATCCTGAACGCACCATCATCGCACCCAACATGGTGTGCTCCGATGCCATCTGCATTCATGGCGTCGACGACATGTTTGAACCTCTGCCGACGTTCAAGCTGGGTGGTTGAGTTGGTACTGCAGAATTGATAGTACAATAATCGATGTTCTGAAGTCATTAAATTTTGACCAAGTCCCCGAGTAACAAAACGTGCTACTGAGTTTCGGACGCCGAGCCATGATTTTGGCAAAGTCCCTCAGTAACAACCTGCACTACAGGATCCGGTGGATGATCCACAGGACACCTCGCCAGGCTTATCGGAGCAATTTCTTCAGATGGTGTTTTTGTTACTCGGTCCGGTCGATTATCGATCGGATTTCGAGTCGCAGACGGCTCCCAGAGCCGCTGCGCACACCCCAACTTTGGAAGGTCATATCTCCCTCGATACTTGTCCGATTCCGACGAAACAACTTTCACCGAATTCAGCGACTCGTAAAATTTGCGGGGAAATCATCCATTTTAGGATCCGAGCAGTTTTTGAGTAGCCAGATCCTCCGGTACGGAATTTCCACTTTCTGGCGGCTCGTCGGCGCCTCCCGGCGCCGCACTTCGGCATGCGGAGGGGCTATTTTTTCAACATTCTCCTCCGTGCACCTGCCATGGCTGCTGCTCCTTCTTACTCTCACTCATCTTTTGCTGCGCCCTCCCGACCATCATAGCTGGTCATCCCAAGTCCGACCACGCTCATCGCGTGCCGGTCTGCGGGTTGCGCTTTGGTCAAGCAATCCGCAAGCATGTTGTGCGTGCTGCAGTGCTGCAGCACCACCTGCCCCTTCTTGACTATGTCCTATGCGTTGTGGTAATGCACGTCGATGTGCTTCGTTGTCTTGTGGTGCGTTGGATTGTTGGTCGGTGAGATGGAGCCGGTGTTTTCCTCTTGCACCACCATAGGCTCCAGTTGTGGCACGCCCAGCTCCCCCAGCAACCTGCGGAGCCACACCGCCTCCTTGACCGCCTCGGCCAGCGTGATGTACTCAGCTTCTACTGTGGAGGTGGCGACGCAGTCCTGCTTCCTGCTGCACCAAGAGACTGCAGCACTATCGAGGAAGAACACGTAGCCGGATGTGGACTTCCACTTGTCCACATCTCTAGCATCGTCAGCATCCGTATAGCAGACCAAACGCAAGGGGTACGCCCGCCCCTTGCCGTCGAATCTCAGGCGCAGATGCCGCGTTGCCTGCTGGTAGCGGAGGATGTGCTTGACCGCCTACCAGTGTAGTTGCTGTGGATCGACCATGTACCTGCTCACTTGGCCCACCGCATAGGCCAGGTCCGGTCGAGTCACCACCATGGAGTACATGAGGCTACCCACGACCGATTGGTAGGGCACCTCTACCATATCCTCCCGCTCTTCTTTTGTTTACGGTGCCATTGCCGCACTTTGCAGTCCTCCATGTCGTACCGCTTCAATACCTCGGCCAGGTACTTGGCCTACTCCAACTCAAGCGTGCGTGCCCTCCGGTTTTGCGTGATGCTCATCCCAAGGTAGTACTCCAGCTCCCCCATGTCTGACATCTAGAACCTGCTGCTCAGCTACTCTTTCAACTGCTGCAGGCTCGGCAGGTCTCAGGAGCACAAGGTCAGATCGTCCACGTAGAGTGCGACAATCTGATGGAGCTTCTTGCTGCACCGTACGTACAAGCTGTGATCCGCCTCACAACGCTTGAAGCCGAGTTGTGCCATGAAGCTGTCCATCTATTGGTGCCAGCATCGAGGCGATTGTTTTAACCTGTACAAGGACTTCCGCAGCTTGTACACCTTACCCTCTGGCACCTCCACCCCCTCCGGCACCTCCATGTAGATTTCTTTGTCGATGATTCCATTGAGGAAGGCCGTCTTTACGTCCATCTGGTGGAGCTCCATATCCTTCGCGGCTGCCAACGCAAGGATCGCCCAGATGCTTGTGAACTTAGCGACGGGGGCAAACGTCTCGTCGTAGTGCTCGCCCTTACGCTGTGCATACCCCTTCGCCACGAGCCGCGCCTTGTACTTGTCGACCACACCTTCCTTTGTGAACTTGGTCTTGAAGACCCACTTGGAGCTGATGACCTTGGCATCTTTCGGCCTTTCAACCATCCGCCATGTGTTGTTTTCAGCAATGGACGCCAGCTTCGACTTGATTGCGATGTCCCACTGCTTCCCCTTGGGCCGCGCAAGTGCCTCTTGCACGGTCGTCGGCTCCGTTAATGCAGCTAGCGGTAAGTGTACTCAATGACAAGTGTCAAAAAGGCGGAACACATGCATACAAGCATCAAACTACAAACGATACGTAATCGTGGTCGTCGGATTGATTGTCGAGCGAAAGGTACGGAGTCGCGTCCTGAGTGGTTGAATCAAGAAGCTCCGTCAAGGAATCGGGGGTCTTTGAAGATGGACGGCAAAGATGCACGTTACATCTTTGTACATCTCAATGAATCTTGATTTGTCGCGAAGTCGACCGAAAGGTCGTGACACTTGGTTGAAGTTTTCAGAACGTGTGCGAAGTAATTGGAAGAGGGTTAGGGCAGGTGGCCGAATTGCCCTCGACCGTCGGACTGCAAATCAGGGTCTCAACGCACGGCGGGCTATTTGTGTAATGACAGAAATTCTTGTTGGTGTGTGTGACTTCCACCTGTCACGAGCCATGGCCGTGGTAGCTATGGGTGCACCCGGAGCTGATGGTGAGCGGCCGCTGTACTGGAGATCGTGACGACCCGACGGGACTCCAGATCGCCCAGGGACCTATCCAGTAGCTACGGCATGACAAATCACTAATTTGGACCCCGGAGGAAATGCCGTGTCGGTAGGTGGTGGACCACCCAGTCGGAACTGACCGATGACTGCTCCGGCATCCTGGATGTTGTCTTGGTCCTTCTACATTTTTTCTGGAGCCAGTACGACTTTATCGGTGGACTGGTTGTGGGCCCGATTTGCATGTTTTCCATTTTTTCTCCATCGTGTGATGCCGGATTCATGCATGTGACCAGTCATAGTGTCTCGCTTAAGATCCTGCATGTTTAGATTCAGATAGCGTAGTGTTCTGATTTCTATGTGCAGAGTTACAGCCAAAACAGTGTTTTTGGGCCGGTTCTACGACAGGCCTTACACGCTGCCGCGTGCGACACCCGCCATGTACCGCGGCAGGTGTTTATGCCGTGGACCTGTCATTTGTTAACTCTCTCTATAATTATGTTCAATTGTGTCCTTCCTGACACTATGTACATGTCTCTATCCAGAACCTTGTAGTTTTGTGCATGACTTGTGGTTGTTCTCACACATTGACTCAGTGGTGACGCTTAGTTAAGTGGCAAGCGGTTAGGAAGGTTGTAGGAATTTTCTCATGGTAGAAGAGCTATTGAACCACAACTCGTTGTGCTGTGCAGCAGAGACGCAACAGCAGAAGCAACAGTAGTAGTGAGTGGCAGTAACTATAGGCACCCATAGGAGTAGTAATAGATCATGGAGGGACCCACCACGACTACGTTGCTGTGAAGTGGTGGAGATAGCAGAGACAACGGTGGCAGCTACAAGCAACAGTGGCCGTAACAGCAGTAGCGGTGGGAAGCACCTGTAGCGAGAGTGGCCACGGGCAATAGCCACTACAGCAGCATCACCGGGTGGTAGTAATTATTGTGTTTGGCCACCGGTGTGTACACAAAGAAAAGGAGAAGCAGCTAGCAGTAGTAGCTTGCGCTAGCGGTTGCGAGAAGTGGCAGCTCATAGTAGCAATAGCAGCTTATAGCAGTAACGTCATCAGCAGCCACGAGTTACAACAGTAGCAGAGAAGTTGCAGCACCAACCGCAACAGCAGCAACAGGCAGCAGCCGCACTAGCAGCCGAAGTTTCAGCGGCTGGCAACAGTCGTAGTAGTAGTGTCAGCACCACCTGTAGCATCTGTGGTGGCGGGCAACAACTACAACAATAGCAGCTAAAGCGATCACTTGCAGTGGTAGCTACAGCAGGCAGTAGTAGCAATAGTAGTAGCCGTAGCAACAGTGACAGCATCAGCAACTGCAAGCAACAGCAGTAGCTGTAACAGTAACAGTGGCAACTAGTAGTGGGAGTGAGCAACAAGGGCAGCGGCAGTAACTACAGCAACAACGGCGATGGCGGCGAGGAGGTGTAGTGTGCCGCCGCAGTTGCACACGTGTGTAGCAGCAGTAGGAGCATCGCACGTAATAGAGGTAGCTGCAACGACAGTAGCCATTGTTGTTGCTCGCATGTAGTACAAAGCTGCCCCGTAGCTTTGCACTACAAGCAAGCTCGCTCACAGGGCGAGCTCGCCAAGCGAGCTTGCTCGATGAGCAAGCCGAGCGAGCTTGCTTGATGAGTTTGCTCAAAGCGAGGGTTGAGCAAGACTAAGAAAAAGGGACAGGGGTTTCCTCGAGTGGGGCAATAAAAAAACATCCCAAGGAGGGGCACCCCACAAGCACCGAGCGTTCGGTGAACAAAAAAAGGGGGGAGGGCGTGCCACCTGCTCCCTTTGGTTTTAGGAAGGGGGTTTTTTTCTAATTGTTATCTTACCTTTTTGTGTGGCTTGAGGCCACTACAGTCGGCTCACGACAGGAACCGCTGTAGTAACAGCCGCCGCTAGAGTCGTAGTAACAGCAACACTAGCAAAGGTGGCTTCAGGCCACAACCGTCTAATGATGACGGCACCCAGTGCAACATCGTCGGCACCGCAGGCAACTTGAGGTTGCACGTTCCGATAGTTGCGCCATCGCCATTGGGTGCAATATTGTAGCAACACACTACGATTGAGATTGTCGCTATGACTGACGACAACGTAGCCCGTCTCAGAGATATTGTTGCTTTTGTATCCCTCCACATGGTGGTTTGTGCCACCGGGCTGGAGTGTGTGAGACTATCACCTACGCTCAGCTCTCGACATGGGCTACGCAGTGTGGCTGTGGGCGTTGTCAGTGCCGTGGTCTGCGCATGTGCCTCAGTCGTGGCAGCCGCCACAAGCATAGTGGTCAATGCAGTCGTGGCACGCATCCCACTTGTCTTAAGGGTTTTTGTCATACTACTGTCGAGATGGGCAGCATGGCTGGCACCAGTGCCAACAGCGCCCTCCAAGGTGGCATCTCCCTTGGGTACGATCCTCCCCAACTCCTCCTTCAAGTGATGCATCACCGAGTGATGCCACAACACTTTTGCGTGGTGATATGGCCGCCCTACACATGGAGTTCTGGAAATCCAAGCACATGGTCCTACAGCTCCTTGACCACATGACTTCCGAGCAAGGTGCCACCCCATCGCAGGTGTCACCTCCCACTTCATCTTCATCTCCCTCCCGATCTTGCATCCCTTCCTCCAACGATGCTAGTATGCCGGATCTCTCATCTACATCCGTCGCCCTCCGCTCCGTCTTGGAGGCTGTTGGCATCATACCAACGGATGGACCCTCAGCCCTTGGCCGTAGCACTCGTTCTTGCATTCTTCATGTGCGGTAACAAGCTGCTCATCTTGCACGTCGTGGGCAGGCATCACCATAAGATGCTGTTGTGGGAGGCGTCACAGGTGAAGAGACCCCCTCGTCTCCTGTCCACGGGTTGGTTTGCCGAGTCCCCACACCTCCTGCTGAGGTGTCGGTCATGGAGGGGATGGTTTGTCCGCTGACGACCTCGGTGGAGCTCGACATTGGTGAGGCGACTGATGTACAACGTAGGATGGTTGAGGCGGATGACGCTACATAGCAGACTCAGCTAGCGACGAGTTCGACGAGGGGAGATGTTTGCCCTAATGGAGATTATTTGGCAAAGGAAGATTGGTCCGATGCTGAGTTAGAGTCGGGGATGGAGATGGTGATCGTTGATACCTTGGCGAATGACGTGACAATGGCCGATGAAGGAATTGTGCCTGACGATGTGCGCGCTCCCGTGATAGCTGTGTGGAGACAACTACCATGGTGCAAGGAGGAGCAACAGGAGGAGCAGGTGATTGAGATGCTGATACTTGGCACAAAGTAGACGCCCAGGTGGTTCTAACAGATAGTGATGGGCAGCAGGAGCAGGTGATGGACCGCTAGGATGAGGCAGACATCCTCTACGAGGATAAGTCGTCTGTCGTGGAGTGGTCGGACGCAAGGTTGGAGGCAGACGTAGAGGCCTAGTGTGCTATCGTTCCTGTAGTGGCTACGACACAAGCACAAGATGGCCCCTTGGTGATGGCAAGTGTTCGCATGTGCGGCGTGGATGTAGAGCGAGCTACAGACCTCCGGCTCATCGCTGCTCTGACCGGTGTTGCTGGCACCGTGGTGGTTTCAGCTGACGACACAGCTACTCTCATCCGAGCTACACTTCCTATACCCAAGTGCCTCTTCTCCGCGGTTGACGAGCAGGAGGCAGTCATGGCTGGAGCGGAGGTACACGTGCGGAGTCTCGTGGCTGAGCTCCGGGAGGCCAATAGTTGTTGTTACACTATGGATGTTCCAGTATGACGAGCTGTCGAGGAGTGTGTGGAGGACGTACACATGCATCTCGAGGCAGGAGAGTGGTCTGTACGGGATGCACGTCTGGGATAGGCGGATCTTGAGCAATAGGTAGACAATGGGCTGCGCACCAGGGGTTGCGAGGAGCACCATGGCACTAATGGCATCTTTGATGACCGCGACGTCGCTGCAGATGCAGCTGTACCTACACATGTCGATGTCCGGCGAGCAGCTGACGGCTGAGCAACAGGTGTGTCACGATCAGCAACCATTCCTACGGTCCGAGACGATTTACGTGGTGACTCATTGCCTTGCGCTCACTTTGTATGAGCACCTCGTGGCCCGGCGGCACTTGAGTCGACGGCTGACGCAGAGGACGTCGACTTGTGCGACGAGCAGGCGCAACTCCACTCCTTCCTGTGGGGTGAGACCGTGAGGCTACAGGATGCTCTGGCTTGTGCCGACGTGCACACAATCAAGGTCGAACGTCAGATTCCTCTGCGATTGTCCACCTACATATTGTAGATGTAGCCAGCCGGTTGGCTGCCGCGTCAGAGCTCGTCGAGCTCCACACTCACCTCGATGTTCCGGAGGCTGCGAGGCAATATGCAGCTCAGCAATTGGAGGCCATACAGCAAGGGTTGATTGTGGAGGAGACCCTCAGCGCTGCACCAGTCACATCAGTAGGTGTTGACAGCAGTGACGATGGCAACGACGACGATGAAAACGATGATGGCGCTCCGGGGTGAGGCTATGTGCGAGCACATCCCACCAGCATCATCATCATTCTTGCTACTATGGTGAAGGGGTATGTGGCCATGGGGGAGCCGTGCTCCCTCCTCACAGATTGTGTTGGGAGTAGCCATTAGCTTTGCTCATGCTGTCAGCCTCTGCAGCCCGTGAGGGGTGTTGGTGTGTGGGATTTGGCCTGACACTCTTTTGAGGACATCGAGGTTAAGCTGGCCGGGACCCACGCACCTGGTGAATTCTACCGGTGTGGCGTGGAGACCCATTGCCTCCATGTGTCATGTATGATCCATGAATCCCGGACACACGGGGTCATTTTCCAGGGTCACGAGGAGATCTTGTTTCTTTGTATCTATTGCATGATGTTTGACATGTAGGTGTGATTGAATTCTTGCATGGTTGAAACCCGGGAATTCGGTGGGATGCACCATTCTCACGAGGAGACCCTGTGTTGTGGTATGCTTGATCGATGCTCGCCATGATTAGTTGCTTGAGCCATTCTTCCCTGCCTTTGCTCAGCCATCGTGGTGTCGACGGATGTGTCAGCCAGGGGGACTGTTGTGGTGTGTGGCTTCCAACCGTCACGAGCCATGGTCATGGCAGCTACGGGAGCACCCGGAGCTGATGGTGAGCGGCGACTGTGCTGGAGATCGTGACGACCCGACGAGACTCCACATTGTACAGGGACCTATCTAGCAGCTACGGCATGATAGACCACTGATGCGGACCCAGGAGGCACCGCCGCATCGATAGGTGGTGGACCGCCCACTCGGAGCTGACCGACGACTGCCCAAGCATTCTGGATGTTGTCTCGGACCTTCTGCGTTCTTTCTACACCCTGTTGTGCTTTGTGCCGTTCCTGTACAGTTTACTATGACCACTCGGCCGTGTCCATACTTGTGCAGATCCCTGAGGCAGGCGGCCCTGGTGACACCGGTGCAACGACAGGCGGCGGACTACCCGTCTGGAGCTGACCGACCACTGTTCCAGAGCCCCAGATGTCACCGGAACTCCTTGTTGTGCCTTCTACGTCTTGCAGGCGCCTTTCGGCGGACTGGGCATGAGGCCCATTTGCATTTTTTTGCATTGTATACTCGCTGTCAGTCGATGGATGCATGCATGTGACCAGTCGCTGCGTTCGTCTTTTGATTTTGCACGTCTAGGTTCAGACGGCGTAGGATTCTGACATGTGTGTGCAGAGTTACGGCCAAAAAAGTGGTTTTGGGCCGGTTTTAGGACAGCTCTTGGACTGCCGCGTGCAACACCCGCCGTGCGCCGCGGCAGGTATTTATGTCCTGGACCTGTCAGTTGTCATTTCTCTCTGCATGTGCTATATTGAAGCATTCTGACACTTTGACTTGTGTCTCCTAGCCAAACCCTTGCCGTTGTGTGTACGACCTGTGACTGTCGTCACCGTCTGACTAGGCACTGACGCCCGGTCAGCAGCCGTGTTGCTAGGAAGCTTCTACGCACTCTCTCATGGTATCAGAGCAGTGAGACAGATCTCACCGAGCTGCGCAGCAGAGACGCAGCAGAGCAGCAGCAGTGAGAGTCACCGCTGCAGCAGATCTTCTGGGACCCGTTGGAGACGGTCGACCGCCGTCAACGTGAGATCGCAACTGCAGAGACAGCAGTAGCGACGCGTACCACCACGCAGAGGGGCGTGGCGGCGGCGGTGCCAGCAGCCCTTCTCCCACCGCCGCCGCAGCTGAGTAGCAGCAGCAGCGCAGCAGCCACAGCCGCAGCAGCAGCGTGATAGCAGCGGCGGCAGCAGCAGCGCAGCAGCAGCGGCGGCAGCAGCAGCGCAGCAGCCGCAGCGGCGGCGGCGGCAACAGCAGCCGCAGCGGCGGCAGCAGCATCAGCAGCCGCAGCGCAGCAGCAGCGGCGGCAGCAGCAGCGCAGCAGCAGCGGCGGCAGCAGCAGCGCAGCAGCCGCAGCGGCGGCGGCGGCAACAGCAGCCGCAGCGGCGGCAGCAGCATCAGCAGCCGCAGCGCAGCAGCAGCAGCAGAAGCAGCAGCGGCAGCGGCGGCAGCAGCGTAGCAGCGTAGCAGTAGCGGCAGCATGGCAGCGCAGTAGCAGCAGCGGGCGGCGGCGGCAGCGAGCTGCTGCTGCAGCGCNTTGCACGTCTAGGTTCAGACGGCGTAGGATTCTGACATGTGTGTGCAGAGTTACGGCCAAAAAAGTGGTTTTGGGCCGGTTTTAGGACAGCTCTTGGACTGCCGCGTGCAACACCCGCCGTGCGCCGCGGCAGGTATTTATGTCCTGGACCTGTCAGTTGTCATTTCTCTCTGCATGTGCTATATTGAAGCATTCTGACACTTTGACTTGTGTCTCCTAGCCAAACCCTTGCCGTTGTGTGTACGACCTGTGACTGTCGTCACCGTCTGACTAGGCACTGACGCCCGGTCAGCAGCCGTGTTGCTAGGAAGCTTCTACGCACTCTCTCATGGTATCAGAGTAGTGAGACAGTTCTCGCTGAGCTGCGCAGCAGAGACGCACCAGAGCAACCGCAGTGAGAGTCACCGCTACATCAGATCTTCTGGGACTTGTTGGATACGGCCTTTCGCCGTCCGCCTACTCCACCCACCACATGAGATCGCAGCTACTGAGGCAGCAGTAGCGCGTACCGCCACGCAGAGGTGTGTGACGGATGCGGTACGTGCAGCCGCCACTTCCCCCCACAGCCACAGCAGCAGAGCAGCAATAGCAGAGGCGGCGGCGACAGCAGCGCAGCAGTAGCAGCGGCCGCCACAGTAGCGTGGCAGCAGCGGCGGCAGCAGTAGCGCAGTAGCGGCGTCGGCAGCAGCAACGCAGCAGCGACAGCGGCACAGCAGCAGCAGCAGCAGTAGCGTCGGCAGCAGCAGCGTAGCACTGGCAGCAACAACAGCGTGCGGCAGCGGCAGCCAGCAGCAGCGGGCGGCGGCGGCAGCCAGCAGCAGTTGCAGCACGCAGCGGTAGCGCCATGCGTAACAGCAGCCACCACGCGCAGCAGCAGCAGCAGCAGCGCAGCCGCCGTTGCCACCGCTGCACACGTAGGTACGTAGCTGCTGCTGCAGCTGAGAGCACAGCTGTAGCAGCAACTGGGCGAAAGCTGCTGCACAGCTTCCGCGGAGCTGCCGCGCACCACCGCATAGCGGCAGAACCGTGACAAGAAGAAAAAAAAAGGGAGGGGACAAGCTGACGTCAGCATTGTTGGTTGCTGACGTCATCAGGTCGTGCTGACGTCAGCAACCACTTGCTGACGTCAGCATTACACTTAGCCAAATTTTCAACCAAAAAGTCAAACATTGCCAGCGCTTTAACTCCCAGAGAAACACAGACAGTTTTGAAATGCGACAAACTTGACCTGTCGTCCCATAGTGAGCGGCGACATGAGTTCGCCCGACGACAAGGACAAGGGACCAGGTGATCCCTCCTCCTCTTCTTCAGGGGTATTGAGCCCTCGCTCGCAGGCCATTGAGGACCTGCACAGCCAGCAGGAGGAGATGCGTCGTCTGTAGCGAGAGCAGACTGACGCGATCCGCACGCTAACTGAGCTCCTGCGTACTCAGTCCACTGCTCCTCCGCGGATTTCTGAGGGAGCTGCTGGCGTTGCAGCCTCCACCCAGCACTCGGCTCAGGTGCCGGTGACAAGTGCCCCGCCTGCTTCACCTCCTAGTGTGGTTTCCCCACCACCTCCGGACCTCCTTGATGACGAGCCATTCATGCCAGGCTTCGAGGATGACTCTCAGGAGCGGGAGATTCGTCTTCTACAGGAGCGCCTCCGTCAGTTGCAGACGGGTATCCGACCTCCACCCATGTCCCCGATACGACCGTCACCTGACTTCCTCAGTGATCACCCCCTTCCAGGAGTTTTTCCCGTCACTCGCCCTCCTCAGCCTGCGGCTGCTCTCTCCACGGAGCGACAGCCAAAGGACTTTGAGGCACCACCTCCACGGTACATCAGCGAGGATGGATTTGACTACTAGGAGATCCTGTTTTAGGTGTGGGCCACTTCTGAGGGAGTGTGGCCTTACTACCACAGCCCATACCAGTCTACAGATCCAGCACAGGTGCTGACAGCAGCCCGGGCCATGCGAGGGCTTCTCTACGCCATGCCACGCGAGACTGTCGTTGACTTCCGTCCCTTCCTCGGCGAGGCTGGCACAGGCACCGGAGCTGATCCTCGTGGTGGCTGGGATCTGGCATTGTCCCTACTGGCCGCAGAGATGCACGCCACCCGTGCGTCACATATTCGTGCTTTCCTCTCTCTCCGCCAGGGACTAGCGGAGCCTACAGCGGATTACTGGCGATGCGCCATGCGTATCTACACGCGCCTGGGGACCTTAGGGGGCACACAGCTGTGGACACTTCGGACGATCATGCTCGGAGTTCGCCTGGAGTACACTGACATATTCACACGGTACAGCGACGCTGCTCTCGAGCCTTCCTCAGCCACCCTGTAGCTACTCCCTTGGGCCCATCAGCTTTTCCTCCATGTGACGTTGGCTCGCGAGGCAGCAGTAGCACATCAGAAGACTTCTCTCGCTGCAGCAGTCCTTGCCTCACCACCATCTTCCCTCCTGCAGTCACCCTCACCTTCCTCCATCACGACCTCATCTTCCTCCTCCTCTTCGACCCCGTCTACACCCACGCAGACGCAGGGCGTTGCAGCAGCTGCCCAGGGGAAGAAGAAGAATAGGAAGCGCGGATCGGGTCAGCAGCAGTCGTCATCCAGTGGTTGTAGTGGCCGTTCCGTGCACTGCTACAACTCTGGAGGTACCCATCGCTACACCGAGTGCCAGCAGCCGCTCGACTGGGAGCGCATCACTCGTGGACTTCAGGGTGCCCATGCTGCTCGCACTGCGTCTGGCACGTCGTTCGCACATTCCTCTGGACGCGTGGCGACCACGACTGCAGCTGTTCTTGCATCCTCACCAGCGAGCAGCAGTGATCCAGACCCACGTGACCGCACCATCGCCGAGCTTCGTCATCTTCTAGCGCTTCGCTTTCAGGGAGGTGCGAGTGTGTTGTCATCATCGAGTGGGTCACAGACTGCTTGTTCGTCCGTCCTCGTGACTCGTGATGACACGTGTGGGGGAGCACAGTCCGCATGTGATGATGATGGGCCTGACTGCTCTGACTGGATTCATGAGTCTCACCTTCATGATGTACGTCGTTCCTTCCCACTGACGGCTCAGCGTCCCTCTGATGCCGAGTGTTCTATTGCTCGTTATAAAGTGACGTCCACCAGTCGTGACTCCGGTGGCACTTGGATCATCGATTC
>SZWC01005219.1:0-11457 GCA_023375785.1 Penium margaritaceum
ATGCGCCCGAGGCTGAGAGCGTCGGTGCAGGGGCAACTGCAGAGGCAGCAGCAGGAGCGCCTCGGGGGGGCTCCCCTTCCGGAGTTGGTCCAACGAAGGAAATTTCTCCTTCCGATTAAGCACTATGTGTTCCCTAGAAGGTGGTTCGCTAGTGGTGGTTCTTGGCCTGGCTGTCCAACAAGCGGGCATGAGGAGCGTCTCCCAACGGTTGCCGAGTATGCAAGTTGGCCCACAAAGCTGGCTTTGAGCACAAGGGCAGTTGCTTCAATCTCTTGCAACATCCCCACACCTCTCCTGCCACGCTTGAGATATGGCCGCTCGCTTCCGATGCATGTTGTGGGGCTCCTTAAAGGCCCCACCTCATTCTTAAAGGTAGTCTGGTAACCTGTGTGGTGTGAGGTGCCGTAGCAAGTCCTCCTCACTCATGGTCGCGTGATCTTTTTAGCCCCTCAATGTTATTGACATTACTCTAATCATCATCATCCGTTTTGCCTCTCTTCCTCATGATCTCCCCCCCCCCCCCCCCCCCCAACCACCTCCCAACCACCAACACCTCCACCTCTTCCTTCCTCCCCCCCCCCTTACCCCTCTTCATCCCCCATTTGGGATGTCATATTGACGCATCTTCAAGGATGACATGGGGGGCATACAATGGAAAATCGTATCAATGGGATTCCGCCAATGCTACAAGGATGGAATAGTTTGACCAGCTTGGTGACCCTTTCATGCTGTAACTTATCTCTACGCGACTGTGATAGGTGAGATGTGAAAACTTTACTCACTTGGTCCAATTTTGGTCCAATGTTGCGGTTGTACATGTATATTCAACAACGGTGCTCCTTTGCAAGCGCGACTCACATACAACATGAAATTACATTGATGTAAATTTATGTCATAAAACATTAGAACTCGCATTTGACATTGAGAGCGAACTTTACGATGATGAATAATTAAGTGAACTAACAACAGCATACATAGTGCCATCCTTTCATTCCTGAAGGTTCATCTTAATGTTTTGTATGTTGAAAAACATATGTATGAATGGAGAAGAGCGGAAGAGTGATTTATCTCCATTGGCCTTGGTTGTAGATAATTGAAGGGATATTTTTTTAGATATTGCATGGTTTTCAAATCATTGGTTAGAATCTGTTTAATCAGGTTCGGTAGAAAGCATGACTCAAGGCCAAGGGCATTTCCTTTCCCTAAGTCTTGGCTTTCTCGCTTTCGACCCAGTCAGTTCCTTGTCTGCGAATAAATCAGCGGAAATTCTCTTGAGCAAGTGGGGGTTCACTCCGTGCACCTAAAACTCAACGCAAGAAAATACTCAGAGACCCCGTAAAAGGAAACTATGCAGCACGTTGGGGCAGCAGCGTTGTTGATGCAGCGTGCGGGCTTCCACGCTCGTTGCTTAGGTCAGCTGCCCCCTCAGTCTGCTGCTCTAGAGTCTAAGTCTGGAAGCTCTGGGTTTTGTTACTCAGAAGCGCGCGCGCCAGAGTTAGCGCCAGAAAACAGCTGAAAACTGACAATGACTGATTAGGAATGAAGAATGAACAACAATTGGAGACCCCTCCAAGTTCTAGGCCCCCCCCAGCTCTGTAGAGCTTGTTACTCAGTTCAGCAGCCAATCAGAAAATAGCTCATTTCAGGCTGGCAGGTTTTCTCGGTGAGGCCTGCCAGGCAGCCGACAGCCCAAAACCCGGGCGTCGTCCGTTTTGCCTGAAAACTAGACCATACCATAATACTGCCGCTGCGAACGCAGCCATGCGGTCAGAATCTGCTAGAAAAATAGTAGCGAGGAGTTATGGCAGCCTAAACCCAGATAGTGCCCACAACGGTTTATGCTGCCAAACAGGGCCATGCAACATGCAACTGGGACCCTAGGCAGTGCATGACGATGCAGACGCGATGGGACGCGCTGGACGCATGCAAGCAGCAAATGCGGAGTCAATGACCGCCTGCAGCACGACCGCCGAGGAGGCCTGCCGATGGAGCTCAGCGCGTCGCCTGAGAGAGGAGGCTCCAGCGAAGTGCGAGAAGACCTCAGCGTGCGTCGGCTCCACCGGACGACACTCCATCAGCGTCGAGTCTCGCCGTCAGTCATCTGCACGCCGATGTACACAAGCCGGGAGGACACAACAGAGCACAATGAGAGATGCGAAAAAACCAACACTCCCCCATGACTCACAGGCGTAGTGCACATGGGCGGACAGGGACACGGTCAACATCCAGACTCCCCCAGGGCATGCAGAGACGNGGTCAAGACTCTTCAGCTTCACCTGGCCATCGGGCGACATGGGTGAGGATGCGCTCGGTACGAGTGGCAGGTCCTCGGCGAAGCGAGTGGACAGAGTCTGCACATAAGCAGCCTGATGGACATGGAGAATGCCCTGGGAGCGATCATGCTCGAGCTCCATGCCCAGGAAGACTCGGGCAGACCCGAGATCCTTCATCTGGTAGGTGGCGTGCAGCAGTTCCTTGACGCGCTGGATGGCAGCCGTGTCTGGCGACGCAATGAGGAGGTCGTCGACGTACACCAGAACAGCAGCGAAGGTCTGGCCTCGCGGACTGACAAACAGTGCAGGGTCTGCGGTGCTGCGCTGGAGCCCACCACGAAGGAGCGTGCTGCTGATCTCCTGGTTCCAGCACCGAGGCGACTGCTTCAGGCCATAGAGGGCCTTACGCAGGCGCCACACTCTCCCGGTGCCATCGTCGAAGCCTGGTGGCTGCACCATGTAAAGCTCCTCACCCTCCAGTGAACCATGGAGAAAAGCGTTGCTCACATCCATCTGATGCAGCTCCCACCCATGCTGGGCGACCAGGCTGAAGAGCGCCCGGCTGGTGGAGAACCGGCCAACTGGGGCAAAGATCTGGTCATAGTCAACCCCAGGGACCTGGGCAAACCCCTTGGCAGTGAGGCGGGCCTTGTACTTGTCCAAGGACCCGTCAGGTTTCCACTTGCGCCGAAAAACCCACTTGGCGCCGATGGCCTTCCGACATGGAGGAAGGTCGACGAGGTCGTACACGTGGTGCTGTCGGATAGCAGCGAGCTCATCGGCGCAAGCAGCGTCCCAGTGTGCGGCCTCAGGGGAGGCTCCTGCCTCGCGCAAGGTGGCTGGGTCCTCCGGGCGTGCTGTGGAGCGAACTGAGAGAGCATGTGCCTTTCGCGCCCCATGTGGGATGCGCACAAGGGCAGCCACGACAGCGTGCCGATGCTCGTGATGGAGCATGGCGTAGCCCAATGCGGAGCCCGGGTGCAGATCTGCAATGATGGCCGCAATGGTCAGGCCCAGGGCTTTGGTGCCAGGGTCCCCACTCACGACCGTGGGAGTGGAGGAGGCACGTGGAGCCACGGGGGGTCGAGGCGCCACCGAGCGCGATGCGACGGTCTTCACGCTCACCGACGGCCTGGGTCGGAGGCTACCGCAGGGGCCACGTGTGTAGCGTGGCAAGGCGTGCGACGACACTGAGTCTGATCGGCCAGTGGAGACGACTGGGGCTGTCGGCCCGGAGAGATCCACGGACACGACTGGGGAGGCTGGCCCGGAGGGACCAGCGGGCGCGACTGGGGAGGCTGGCTCGGAGGGACCAGCAGACGCGACTCGGACAGCTGGCCCGGAGGGACCAGCGGACGCGGCTGGGGAGGCTGGCCCGGAGGGATCAGCAGACGCGACTAGGACAGCTTGCCCGGATGGACCAGCGGACGCGGCTGGGGCAGCTGGCCCGGAGGGACCAGCGGACGCGACTGGGACTGCTGGCCTGGGGGGACCAGCGGACGCGGCTGGGGCAGCTGGCCCGGAGGGACCAGCGGACGTGACTGGGGCAGCTGGCCCGGAGGGACCAGTAGACGCGACAGGGACAGCTGGCCCGGAGGGACCAGCGGACGCGGCTGGGGAGGCTGGCCCGGAGTGACCAGCAGACGCGACTAGGACAGCTGGCCCGGAGGGACCAGCGGACGCGGCTGGGGAGGCTGGCCCGGAGGGACCAGCAGACGAGACTGGGACAGCTGGCCCGGAGGGACCAAGGAATGTGTCACCCGGACGCGGTAGGACAGAGGACGGACTCACCACTCCCCCACGCGACGGGATAGACACAGATGAGCCGGAGCGAATGAGGTCACGAGGAAACAGGTCCTCGAAGAAGAGGGTATCCCGAGACTCGACGATGTAGTGCCGGGAGGGGTCCCAGAAGCGCCAGGCCTTGGACTGACAAGAGACACCGAGGAAGGTACAGGGACGGCCGCGGGGGGCGAGCTTGCCGCCCTGCTGCGGGGCGGGCAGCCAGACAATGGTGACACAACCCCAGACGCGAGCGGGGCGGAGGTCAGCGCGCTGACCGCACCAATGCTGGTACGGGGTGGACTGACGGGGAAGGGGACCGTGGGGAATCCGGTTCCAGACCCAGGTCATGTAAGCCATGGCTTCAAAGTAGAAGCCCTCGGAAAGACCAGACTCGACACGCATGGTGCGGACGGCGTCGGCCATGGTCCGGTTCCACCGCTCGGAGACACCGTTCTGGGCGGGTGTGTAGGGCGCCGAAGTCTCGTGGTGGATCCCGCGGGAGGCGAGGAAAGTCGTGGCCTCACCCATGTACTTGCCACCGCGATCGGAGCGAAAGCGGCAAAGGGAGCGGCCACACGCGCGCTCGGCGAGGACAAGCCAGTCCTGGATGGCCCGGGCGACATCGCTCTTCTGCCTAAGACAGAAGACCCAGCGATAGCGAGAGTAGTCGTCCGTGAGGGTGAGTACATAGCGGCCATGCTCGCCAACCGACTCGGTGGAGAGAGGGCCCATGACATCCGAGTGGACAAGGTCGAGGGGGGCGGATGCACGAGAGGCAGACAAGGGGTACGTAGACCGGTGCATCTTCCCCTGAGCGCAGTCAATACACTCTGTGGGGCACGGGAGATGGAAAGTCTCCGGGTCAAGGCCAGAGGCAGGCTGGGTGCGAAGCATGCTGTCCACAGCGGCAGAGTGGACGTGGCAGAGGCGGCGGTGCAAGAGGCGGGTGTGCTGAGGAGAAAGCGTGTTGGTGACGAGCACATGGCCTGTGGCGGCCGACGAGGAGGAGACGGGAGAAGAAGAGGAGAGGCGGGGAACATGCCACAGGTTGCCACGGGCGGTGGCGTGCAGGACGACAAGACCAGACGGACGCAACGACACAGTGCCAACACCACGCGAGTGCACGACATCCATGCTCATGCGGTCAAAGGCAGTCACGGACAGGAGGCTAAGCTTGAGACCAGGGACGAAGAGGACATCGGTCAAAAAGACGTCACCGGCAGGACCACGAAAACGAACGACGCCAACACCACGGACAGGTAACACCTGCCCGGAACCTGTCCGGACACCGGAGACATCGCCGACGGGACCGAGCATACTGAAGGCCTCACGAGAGGCCGTCATGTGATGCGTGGCCCCGGAGTCGATGATCCAGGTCTCAGCAGGGTCCTGGACCGGGGTCGCTAGATCGCTAACGGTCACATGGCAGTAGGCGAGGGACGCAGACGCGGTGGACGGAGGTGCAAAACGGGACTGCCAATCGTCAAGCCAAGCAATATTATCAAGGAGAGGGGCGGAGGAAACCACGGGCGACGATGAGACAGACGATGAAATGGGACATGAACGCAGCTTAGTCTCAGTCATGCAGGGCTGGGCAGCAGAGCAGGAGGTGATGCAACTCGCACTTCCCTGGGGAGGAGGGTGAGGCAGGCCGAGCTGGAGAGCGATGAACTGCTCCAGCTGACGCTCACGTGAGGAGGGCCCGGGAGTGTAGACGGAGTGCGGAGTGACGGCGCCGGAGCCCGGGTAGTAGGAGAGCTGCGCTGGTGAAGGAAGCGGGGGCGCCGACGGCTGCGGGTAGTACAGCTGCGGCGCAGGTGTCTGTGGGACAGGCGGAGTTGCCGGAGTGGCAATGCCGCTGGACGAGGTCAAAGTGGTCGGGCCAGCAGCGGCGACGGCGGCAGAGGCGAGGCGTCGCTCCCGCTGGCGTTGCATGGTAGCGACGATGCGCACCTCGTCCGTCGGGATAGGGCACGTGTACCATCCATGCCCGGGCTGACCACAGTTGTGGCAGACCGAGCCACCACCGCTGGAACCTGTCGACGACTGCTGCTGCTGCTGTTACGGCTGACCCTTGCCTTTCTTGTTCCGGTTCTTCTTCTTCTTCCCCGACGACGATGAGGCTGCTGCGGCGAGGGAGGCGACGGCCACAGAGGCAACGGCAGGGGAGGCGACAGCGGGGGAGGCGACGGCAGGGGATGCAAGCGCCTCCGTACGATGGAGCTGGGACTCCTGGCAAGCTTCCTCAATACGGAGGAAGAGCTCGTATGCCCAGGGCATGAGGGTGCCCTGGGTCGCCATGGTGGAGAGGACGTCCTGGGGGTAGTGTACGAAGACTTCGGCGTAGTCGCTAGTGGCGCCGCGCTTTATGGTGAGGAGCGCGGACAGAGGGGGCGGAGCAGATGTGCCGAGACGACGGAGGATGTCCTCCGCCCGCTGCCAGTAGGCAGTGACCGTCTCGGTCTCCCCCATGTGCAGGGAGTTGAACTCTCGGAGCAGACGGCTGATCTCAGCGTCGCTGGACAGGCGATGGGGCCTGGTGAGGACGTGCCAAGCGGCTGCAGGGTCTGGGATGGCGCCAGCCGTGACGTCGCCGAGGAAAGGTTCTAAGGCCAGGCGGGAAGCTGGAGGGGCGACTGGGACAAGAGCACGGGCGGCGCGACCAGCGTCATACAACTGGTCGGCCTGGGTGGAGTCGTAAGGGAGGGTGTAGTATGCCCACAGACCCTCACCCTCCGCCTAGATCCGGAAGCTAAGTTCCCAACTTCGGAACTGCTCGCCAGCTTGAAGCGGCGGTGGCGGCGTCTCAAAGTCCTTCTGCCTGCGGCCGGCACCCGGAGTGGGGCCAAGGACGGAAGTGACTGTCTGCCGCTGACGCTGAGTTTGCTGTTGTGCCAGGTAGTACGTGGCAGCAGACACAGCTGGGCTGGCGTGCCCTGGAGGTATGAAGGACGGCAACGCGCTGGTGGCGGTTTGGGAGGCGACTGGCTGCAGCGCCGCAAGCTGCTGGGTCAAGGCGGCGAGTTGTTGCTGAAGAGCAGCAAGCGTGTCAGGGGTGCCGCCAACGTTACCCGTGAGCTGCTGTTGGTTTTGCTGTGGCGGCGGCGGCAGCTGTTGATCATGCGGCGGCGGCGGCTGCTGCTGCTGCAGCGGTGGCGGGTGCTGCTGCTGCTGGTGGTGCTGCAGCAATCGCTGCAAGAAAGGAGGGGTAGGGGTCCCCCCATCAGAGGAGGACCCCCCCTCGTCAGGACTGTCAGCCATGCCTTCGTGTCCTCTCCTTTCCTTTTTTTTTTCTCTTTGTGTTGTTTTCTTTGTGTTGAGGCTTCAACAAGGGGTTGGGGGAGTGGGGAATCTACCCACTCCTCTAGACTTCCCCTTTTCCCCTTTCACCCTCCCCTTTTTTTTGTTGATGATGTCAGCAGTGAAGTCAGCAATGACGTCAGCAGAGAGGTGCTGATGTTAGTAGCGGCGAATGTAGGGACCGCCGCTGCTACTGTTGGTGCTGATGTTGCTGCAGCTGCTGCTGCTGCTGCTGCTGCTGTTATTGCTGCTACTGCCGGTGCTGCTGCTGCTGCTGCTGTTGCTGCTGCTGTTGCTGCTGCTGCTGCTGCTGCTACTGCTGCTGCTGCTACTACTGCTGCTGCTGCAGTTGCTGCTGCTGTTGCTGTTGTTGCTGCTGCTGCTACTGCTACTGCTGCTGCTACTGCTACTACTGCTGCTGCTGCTACTGCTACTGCTGCTGCTGCTGCAGCCGTGTGCTGCTGCTGCTGCTGCTGCTGCCGCTGCTGCTGCTGCTGCTGCTACGGGTGCTACAGCTGCTGCTGCTCGTGCTGCGAGCTGCATCAGTTGCTGTGGCTGCTGCTGCTGCAGCAGCGAGCTGCTGCAGCTCACTGCTGCAACTGAATGCTGCTGCAGCTGTTGCGTGCTGTAGCAGCTGCTCGCTGCAGCTGTAGGCTGCTGCAGCGAGCTGCGGGGGTGAGGGAATATTTTTGTTGCCTTTTTTTTTTCCTTGTCACAGCGGGCAGCAACCCGCTGTCTGCTGCGAGCAGCGGGCTGCTGCTCGCACAACAGCAGCAAGCTGCTGCTCGCTGGCAGCAGCGGGCTGCTGCTCGCTGCTCGCTTGCTGCAAGCAGCGGGTAGCAGCAGCCACGGCTGGCAGCTACTGCTTGCAGCTGCTGCTGCTGCTACAGCTGGCGGCTGCTACGGCTCGCTACAACAGCTGCTGCAGCCCGCTACTGCTGCTGCACGCTGCTGCAGCTATTGCGCGCTACGGCTGCTGCCTGCTGCTGCTGCGGGCTGTTGCTGCTGCTGCACGCTGCTGCTGCTGCTGTACGCTGCTGCTGCTGCTGCTGCAAGCTACTGCTGCTACGGGCTGCTGCTGCTGCTGCTGCACGGTGCTGCGAGTTGCTGCTGTTGTGGGCTGCTGCTGCTGCTGCTGCGAGCTGCTGCTGCTGCGAGCTGCTGCTGCTGCGTGCTACTATGAGCTGCTGCTTCTGCCTGCTGCTGCTGGTTGTGCCAGTCACTGCACCTGGGTGGCGTCGCCGCGTGAGTCGTCGCCCACAGACGTCAGACGCCGCCTGCCGCTCACCTCCTCGCGTCACGCGTGGGGGTCAGTGCTGCCGAAAAAATTTCGGCAGCATTTCCCCTGGCCCAGTGGCCGTGGAAAAAATTCTGACGCCGCCACCAGGAGGGTCAATGCTACCGGAAAAAATCCGGCAGCATTTCCCCTGCACTGGCGCGTATGGGGGTCCGCCGGCGTTGTCTGGCACCTGTTCGCCAGTCTTCTGCTGCTGCTGCTACGCTCTGGCTCTGATACCAAAAAGGAAACTATGCAGCACGTTGGGGCAGCAGCGTTGTTGATGCAGTGTGCGGGCTTCCATGCTCGTTGCTTAGGTCAGCTGCCCCCTCAGTCTGCTGCTCTAGAGTCTAGGTCTGGAAGCTCTGGGTTTTGTTACTCAGAAGCGCGCGCGCCAGAGTTAGCGCCAGAAAGCAGCTGAAAACTGACAATGACTGATTAGGAATGAAGAATGAACAACAATGGGAGACCCCTCCAAGTTCTAGGCCCCCCCCAGCTCTGTAGAGCTTGTTACTCAGTTCAACAGCCAATCAGAAAAAAAGCTCAGTTCAGGCTGGCAGGTTTTCTCGGTGAGGCCTGCCAGGCAGCCGACAGCCCAAAACCCGGGCGTCGTCCGTTTTGCCTGAAAACTGGACCATACCATAATACCGCCGCTGCGAACGCAGCCGTGCAGTCAGAATCTGCTAGAAAAATAGTAGCGAGGAGTTATGGCAGCCTAAACCCAGATAGTGCCCACAACGGTTTATGCTGCCAAACAGGGCCATGCAACATGCAACTGGGACCCTAGGCAGTGCATGACGATGCAGACGCGATGGGACGCGCTAGACGCATGCAAGCAGCAAATGCAAAGTCAATGACCGCCGGCAGCACGACCGCCGAGGAAGGCCTGCCGATGGAGCTGAGCGCGTCGCCTGAGAGAGGAGGCTCCAGCGAAGTGCGAGAAGACCTCAGCGTGCGTCGGCTCCACCGGACGACACTCCATCAGCGTCGAGTCTTGCCGTCAGTCATCTGCACGCCGATGTACACAAGCCGGGAGGAAACAACAGAGCACAATGAGAGATGCGAAAAAACCAACACTCGTTTCCGGAGATAGTACTTTTACAATCCCTGGTTTTGGAAACTTTGATCACCAAGTGCCACTGAATCTATTTTTATATCACAGAATACCCCGTGGGGCAAGATACGATCCCCGCATGCCACTGATGATGTTTTTTCATTTTTCATGAGCACCTAGGGGTTGGCTACGTAAGCACAATGTACCCCGTGTTGTGCTTTGTGCCGTTCCTGTACAGTTTACTGTGACCACTTGGCCGTGTTCATACTCGTCCAGATCCCTGAGGCAGGCGGCCTTGGTGACACCGGCGCGACGACAAGCAGCGGACTACCCGCTTAGAGCTGACCGACCACTGTTCCAGAGCCCGAGATGCCACCGGGACTCTTTGCTGTGCCTTCTATGTCTTGCAGGCGCCTTTCGGTGAACTGGCCATGAGGCCTATTTGCATGTTTTTGCATTGTATGCTCACTGTAAGTCGATGGATGCATGCATGTGACCAGTCGCTGCGTCCGTCTTTTGATCTGCACGTCTAGGTTCAGACGGCATATGATTCTGACATGTGTGCACAAAGCTACGGCCAACACAGTGGTTTTGGGCCAGTTTTAGGACAGCTCTTGGACTGCTGCGTGCGGCACCCGCCGTGCGCCGCGGCACGTATTTATGCCTTGGACCTGTCAGTTGTCATTTCTCTCTGCATATGCTATATTGAAGCATTCTGACACTTTGCCTTGTGTCTCCTAGCCAAACCCTTGCCGTTGTGTGTACGACCTGTGACTTGTTGGTTTGTGTGGCTTCCACCCGTCACGACCAACACTGCTAGTTTACCAATTTACCCACATTTGGGATACATGGCAGAGGAGGGCGTGACGACACGACGGGCCTCCGGACTGCACCGAGACTTCTCCAGCACCTACGACAGCGGTGGCGAGACGCGGTCGATGCGTACCGATATACCCATATTCGGGGTATATGGCAGAGGAGGGCGTGACGACACGACGGGCCTCCGGACTGCACCGAGACTTCTCCAGCACCTACGAAAGCGCTGGCGAGACGCGGTCGATGCGTTCCGACAGCCATGTGGGCTTGTCAGGAGGCAGGAGAGTTTTCTCGGTGGGTTGAGACTTGCACACCCGGTTGATTGTACCGGTGCGACGAGGAGACCCGATGGCTGTTGTGGGGCTTTCGACGTTCAGAAAGCCATCTGTGATGTCTGGACGCTGATTCTGATATGTTTTGACATTGCTCATATTTTCTCGGTGGTCGAGACCCGGGCACTCGGCGAGCTGTTCCGGTGCCTTGAGGAGACCACCTTTGTTGCTCTCCTGGTGTATGCAGTGTGTTCTCCCTGTTGAGTCATTTCGGTTGAGCTGGGGTGACGGGGCCCGGTGCGATTAGCTGCCGGCGCCCCTATATAAGCCCGCTAGGGGCTCATTTGTAAACTCTCCTTGCTCTTTATATTCAGCGTTCCAGACTTAGCCAAATTCTTGCCGTCTTGTATCGCACTCACACACAGAGCTCATGTTCATTTTTGCATGGGCCTGCATGCCCTAAAATGTTTTCCAATTTGGTATCAGAGCGCGAGAACATAACAAAAAGGGAGGGGGGAGAAGATTTCAACCAAACGTACGGGACCATCGAGTAGCCCGCCATCTCACCGACAGCTGCACTTGCAGCAACCACTGCAGCATCAGCGGCGGTTGCAGCAGCGCTTGCAGTTTCACCCTCTGCACCGGCAACAGATTGTGTTGTCGGTGGCAATTTCCGCTTCG
>SZWC01005219.1:32459-49989 GCA_023375785.1 Penium margaritaceum
TCTGTGATGGAAGGGGATTCGCGGAATCCGCTACCGCGGGGCTCGCAAATCGTAGATGCCCAGGTAAGCAAAAAATTGTAAACCCAAACCCCCTAATTAAACTAGGGGGTTCACTGAGAGTTCGTGCATTCACCCTTGCGAATGTGCAAGTTTGGAGTTTGCACTTGCAAACTCCAAAACTCGCAACATGGTGGCTTCTGACATCGGTGAGGCCCGTGTCAGAAGTCGCTCACTTCACCTTCGAAGTCGGCGACGTCCGACTTCGAGAGCGAAGTTGAATTCCGTTTTCGCTCGCACATTTGCAAACATGGGCACCGTTGGCATCTCGTTTTTTATCATGGACAGCGCTGATCTATCGAGCGAAACGACGGATACTGATGTATTTCAAACCTTTGCAATCCCTAAAAGGGCGCAAATACAGTGGTGCCCATGGTTTGGGTCGATAGATCTGCGATGTCCATGGTTGAAAACGAAAGGACCACGTGACGAGATACCCGCCATGTCCAAAAGATAAGCTGGCATAACCATACGTCCTAAACTAGACACGGCATGCCTAGTACAGACTAAAAAAAAGCTACGATATCCGTAGGTCGGGAAAAAAATGACATATCCACAGAAAAAAAGCTATGTCGTCGCTACATGGAATGCAGCGTCGGAATGCTGATGTCATCATACTCCTCGAACAATGACAACCCCCTCTTTTGAGGTGTGTCATTGTTTAAGGAAGGGGTTTGCGTAGGGCTCGCGTGGGGTTTGCGTGTTGGCATCTATCGGGCCCTGCTACTGTAGAGGCCAGTAGATGCTCGCGCAAAAAATAGAACCCTCAACCCCGTTGTAAAGCGGGGTTGGGTTTGAAAGTGTTTTCTACAAATCACGGGTGGTTTGTGTCCCATGGAAACAAATTCCAAGTTCTGCAGTGGGTGTTTTTGCTCGATCGCGATGGAGCGATGGCCCTTTTCTTTTACCTGCAAACCCCGTATTACGATACAAGGTTTTATGTTTTGCGTGGGCTCTGCCCGTGCAAAACATACAAAACCCTAAATCGTAATAGGGGGTTTGCGCGTGCCCATGGTCGGAAACGAAATTACGGAGGTGTCCATGTTTCAAAATATGTGAACGAAAAACAAATAACGTGACAACTGCATCCACTATTCGCTTTAAGTATTCAGTCGTGTACAAAATGCATGTTCGAAGCATGCCTCGGATGTTGGCAGGTCTTCATGACAGCCTGTCGATAGTTTCGTCGTTTTCTGTTCCCCGGCGTGGTGTTCGTTGAGGGTGGGGCCATGCATGTAAAGTCATGTCGCCGCGCTGTAGGCGATGATTGCGCATCGCTCGGAAGAGGACAATGCTTTCTCTAGTGAATGGTCGCCGAATGGATGCGGCCATCGCCAAAGAGATGTCGTCCACGGTGGAATTTGTCGACGCCGTGCGCACCATCAACGGACGTCTGTGGCTTGTGCTGACGTCCCCTTAGGGTCACGCGAACAGGTTCAACTATTGAACCTCTTCTTTGTACCGGTTCGCACCATGAACAGGTAATAACGTGTGTTCTCAAGGTACTTCCCCGCCAGTATACTGCTCTATGTTTACACGTACTGTCAAACTTTTCCACGTTGGGTCGACATGGACAACGACGTCCGTCAAAATGGGCCAACACATCATGGATGGGGTACTCCTGTAGCGGATCCTGTGGCGGCTCATCGGGCATGGGTTGCACTGAAGGAGGAGTGGGAGCATTATGTAGCACGTAACGTACAGATGGGCCATGAAGTACCATCATGGGCCCTACCTCCTGTGACTCCAGAACACATTGCATGGAACTTGGGAGTACCCATGCCGAATAGCAGGCCGCCCAATTGTCCCGAGTCATGGCAACCGTGGACATGGATTGTGCCACTGAGTCCGTAGTTGCTACATCGCATGCTACCGTTGTCTTTTTGTAGGCATAACTATCATATTTTGTAAGTGCTTAGGGTATACAACGTATAATGTATAGCGCATCAGTATGGGCATTCGAGATTTAATTCGGAGACAATCATGGGCACAATTGTTTTAATATCTATATGTACTCGGTTGCAATTTGTTTGAATACATGACCGTTAGACTGCATTGCAAGTGTTCTTTTCCACATAGCCTCCATCACTTTCTTCCCACATATTGCATATGTGTTGAAGAATGTACAATTCTATGGACATGGATGAGTTATTGTGAATTGAGAAATGGATACAATTGTCATTTATTGCATGGGTACCAGAAGTCATATCTTCCATGGTCATTATAGTCATTATAGTCATTTCATAAAAAATGTAGGTCTCTCTAGACAACAAGGAACAAACATTTCTACCCAAACCATTATGCATCCAACCACTTTGGATCCAGGACACTATACAGGCAGAGCCATTGACACACCTCACATCCACATCCCTGCCATCCTTGACAGGGATGCCTCATGTGGCTCCACCTCTTTGTCTTCTTCATCGTAGGAAACGTCTTTCCTGTGCTAGTCATCTGATTGTGCTTCACTTTTACAGCCATCCATCGGACATTCATCATTTTATGTCACCGTACACCGGCACATGCCTGCATATCTCGTAGTTCTTTACTACCACAAGTAGGAATGCATTGTCCAGTACACCAATATTGTACCTTCTCCAGAAAGGAACCCCACAGTCGAGTCAAGTGGATGACATGAAGTCATGTTTGAGGGTCCTTGTCTAAGTGCTTAGACGGAATAGAAAATTCATTCAAAGGGAATGAAATGACCACGTCAGAAGTCTATTTTTAGGCTTTTTGGGTATCTTCTTCTGCATGATTTTCAACACAAAGAGAAATTTGATATATTTTATTGTGAAGTGCACACAAGTTGAGAAGGTGGATGATATTGAGCAGTTGAACTAGGGTCAAACTGAGTTATCCAAAACTGAGCCATCCAAAAGTATCAACCCAACTACAATCCAACCTAACAACATCACCCTTGGAAACTAGTCTGAGGCAGGATTGCAATCTGGGACCACTTGTAATCTGGCATGCACCTCTTCCATAGGAGATGGTCCACTACATTCTGCAAAGCACACACAAGTAAAACAGTTAGAGGGGGAAACACGGGTTAAAATCATGTTATGAAAACATGCATTAACATCAAGGCACATTTGTTGGAGTGCAAAGTAAGACAGTGCAGGTTGCATACTGTGACAAACATGCCAAATGCCCCAAGAACGGTTCATGTTGTCCACCTCGTGGAAAGCCATCCATGCCTCTTCACGACCCTCTACATCATCGAGGTTGACCCTGCCATCCTCTCTAGAGATTGAGATGGGGTCGACTACCTCTTGCCCCTCCTCCTCCTCATCCCCCTCCCACCCCTCCTCTTCCTCATCCCCCTCCTGCCCCTCCTCCTCCTCATCCCCCTCCTGACCCTTCCCCTTCTCATCCCCCTCCTGCCCCTCCTCCTCCTCATCCCCCTCCCACCCCTCCTCTTCCTCATCCCCCTCCTGCCCCTCCTCCTCCTCATCCCCCTCCTGACCCTTCCCCTTCTCATCCCCCTCCTGCCCCTCCTTCTCCTCATCCCCATCCTCGTGCTCCTCCTCCTCCCCATCCTCTTCCTCATCCTCCTCCCCCTCCTCATCGGACCCTGCCTCCTCTTGAGCAAGGGGGCCAGCCTCCACCTCATGCTTGGAGTACCCCATGGCGTCCACGTTTGACCTATAGGAAGCCCTCATGCGACGCTCTGCCTCTAGCAGTGTGATGCGTGCACCTGCCATTTCCTTTGGAGTTGGGGCCTCCATGTTCGGATATGCACGACGCACATGGCCTTGCTTCCCACATCGGGCACATCTCCGTCGCTTCTTCACATTAGCGTGCCTGTCCAATCTCACTGTGGCAGGACGCCCGTACCCGTGACATGGGCCAGGCTGAATCCACTTTGGTTCGACTGTAAGTCTCATCTTGGGCAGGGGGAAAGGGGTGTTGTACGTGCGTTTGTCGCTGAGGTTCAGGTAGCTGAAGTCCACGTACGCCACGAGGTTGAGGGTATTATCCAACAACAGACTACAGGCATGCAGGCATGGCACCCATACGCACGCCACCTTCCGCATGAGCAGTCTCTGATGCTCATGTTGACATCGCGTGGAGTGCCATTTGTGTGCACTGTTTTGCCGCTTGTCCATGGTCCCACCTCGTCCTCATCTAGGTCAAAGCTGTACTCCCAGGTGCAGTCACAGTTGTTCTTCACCTTCAGGTACATCGCTAGCGCGACACTGCCCTCGGCATCATGTGCCATCTTGTGGTGGATGTGCCAGAGTCTCTGCACGAACACGTGGAGGTTCACGGAACAGAAGTAGCTGTACATTTTCCGGAGCTCAACGAGCTTACCGTCGAGGGACTCCATGGCGTTAGTAGTGGTGTGTCCACCATGAGGGACCGGGAAGTGAAGCCTGCTCCATCTTTTCTTTGGGATTCCTTGCTCCCGATTACCACCCAGCAGGTCATCCATAGCCCTTAGGGCCGACCGGCGCATCTCGGCTAGGCAGGCATCCCAATCCTCCTCCGTTGTCACAAGGTCCAGGTTTCAGAAGAGAGTGCCTGACTTGCACTGGCACCGGGACTGCACGTTCCGCATGGGGTGCTAGGTGTAATAGGTGTGCATTGCACCGGGTAGTTTGGCATCCACTGCGTTTGCCAACCCCTTTCCACGGTCTGAGATGATCATCATTCCAATCTGTGTCGCTGTTGGGTATGTTGCTACAACAAGCTCGCACAACCACGCCCAATTACGCTCGTCCTCTCCAAATTGAATACCGCGGGCATGGCGTTGTCGTTCACATCGAAGATCTGCATGATCAAAAGGACTTGCTTGTGCCCATTTTTTAGGTGGGTCCCATCCATGACGAGCACTCGCCGAGTGTACTCAAAACCTCTGCTACAGGCTCCCAGTGCAACGAACACAAGGTCGAATTTGCCAGTCTCCCGGTCCTTCTCAGCCTTTCCGACGGCCAACATGTCTACCTTCAAGAGATGCAGGAAAGAGCATGTTTGACACGCTTAGTGTGCAACCAGAAAAAGGAGTTTAGCGCTGTAAAAAACAATGAACAACATGAGGTGAGAAGAAAAAATACCTCTGCCAAGAAATATGGACAAGCAATCCTTCTTCTTGCCGTAGATCTTCTCTAGACAAGCCTTTTTGTTGGGTACCGGGTGTTGTTCAAGACTTTTGTATTGCCAACCTTCGTGATGACTGTCTGCAGTGCCTTTGGAGCTGCAGACGGGTCCTTCGTGAGGGTGCTTTGGATTTGCCGTGCCACCCACCGCGTTGAGCGCACAGGGGTACCCCGGCTGACTCCGAAGTCACATAAGTGCCCGTCCATGAAGGAAGTGATGTCGAACAAACCGGGCGCTTATTGTAGGCTACACGCACGATCCATGGGCATTTCTTGACGACGAACTACTTGTAGCACACCACGAAGCTCTCGTGGTCGCTCTTCAACCACCTCAGCGACATGCGGCTGTCAACCTCATACTCTTCCACGGCTGCTTTGCATACGACCATGGTGATGAGCCGCCGCGGAAATCAACTGAAGCCTTCCGCTTCTTCAGGGCTGCAGCGTGTGGGGTCGGCTTGATGACGTTGGAGGAGGCAGCATTCGCCTTGGCGTCGGCTGCCTTGGCATCATCATCGGACCTAAAGAGCAGGCCCTTGGTCGACTGCACTCGACCGCCTACACGCGACATCCTGAGGGGAGCCTCAGCTTCACGACGTGTAGCACCGTCCAGTGCACTACATGGTGCATCGTCATCCTTGTGAGGAGGAGACTGGCCTGTCAAGCAAGGCCCGTTCGTCACTTCGTCGTCCCTGTCGTCTGGTGGAAACTAGGATGAAGTGACAGCTCAACCGTGACACACATCTGTGTGGTGCGTGTTTGCCGCCATCGGGAGACAACATGGGTTCCTCGTGCAAAAAGCATGGATGTATATAGCTTAGGTATCCCAATATGTCTCCCACGCGCGTTGAAGCACACCCTCATGAGGGCTTTCGACATCATCGACGATGAGCTGCACCACAATGGGGAGCAATGCCAGAACTCCCAATGATGCGCAAGCCTCGTTGCAGAAAAAAGCAATTTTCAACCTTACATACTATAGCAGCCCAGGGATGTACATGGTAGCCCTGCATGATGGGAGGTACATTGCGACTCAGGCAACCGGTGGACTTAGCAGGAAGACAGGCTGTCAAAATCATAATAAAATTTGTGCAAAGAAAAGGACGCGTTCGAGGCAAAGTAAATTGTGACCCGATAGACTTCGAGGATCCTACCATCAAATCAGTTAGGTGACACAATGAGCCATATGTTGTGCACTGCGTAGCTACTAGCCGATTCCTTGCATCATGTACTGTATCCCCCTAAAGAAGGCGTCGTAACCGTATCAAACCACTTGAGTTTAATTCCATACTACATGTAAGTTGGCTCACGATGCGTTAGCAATTCTTCTCATCACCGCAGTTAAAATCCATCTGAAATCTGTAAAGAACATGAAATACATCTCAAGCGTGACAATGAAGGACACTAACTGAGGGCACAACTGTCAATGTTTTTCCGACTATGGGCACCGCTGTCATTTCATTTCTGACTATGGACACCGTTGACATATCGGTTACGACTATGGACACCACCATCAGTTTGTTTTCGACTATGGACACCGCTGATGTATCGAGCAAAATGATGGGTATCTTACAAGTTTGTCCTTCCTAAATGTGGAATTTGCCCGCATTCTAGTCATAAAGCAATTCTGCTTTTGTCACCTATAGACTTATTTCCAACTGTTGCATTTTCATTTCCTCTATTATTTATAATAAAGAAATCACTTTTGGCTGTGATGGAAAAGACCTGGTTGATGGGTTTTGTGAGGATCTAGTATGAATCCTCACAGCCTAGCTACTCTCGACGTGGCAACATCGTCTAGTCAGCTGGCACAGTAGGAAGCAAGCAGGTGCAAGAAACAAGGGTTAGGTGATGGAGACAAGCGAATTCTCATAAGCTCGAATACCAAAGTAATTCACAAAGAAATGACGACTGAAAAGTCCAGAACATAAATACTTAGGACGCACTCCACAATGTACCCATCATTTCGGTCGATAGATGAGTGCTGTCTATAGTCTAAAACGACATGACAACGATGCCCATGTTTTTCATTTTTCAAGCAAAAATGGGCACATCTGTCATATATTTAATGTATTTAACATATTTGACATGGATTTTGACTTGGTGGTCGAAGTCGAACTTCGCCCGTCATCGCGAGCTCGCAGGAGGGGCTTCACAGCAAAACCTCCCTGCGAGCTCGCGATGACCATGCCAAACCCCCCATTTTAACTAGGGGGTTTGACGACAGTTTGGGGGGGGTTTGTGACATGTGGTGCACGCTGTGATAGCACAAAGGGAATCTGCCAGGCCCCGCTACCGCGGGGCGTGGAAAATGCCCGGGCAAGTAAAAAAATAAAACCCAAACCCCCCAGTGCAAGTAGGGGGTTTTTCGAAGGTTTGGGGGGATTTTGCGAGATGCAGCACACGATGTGATAGAAGAAAGGGAATCTGCCAGGCTCCGCTACCGTGGGGCCCGGCAGATGCCTGGGCAAGAAAAAAAGTAAAACCCAACCCCCCCAGTGTAACTGGGGGGTTTTCTCAGAGTTTGTGCATTCACCCTTGCAAACGTGCAAGTTTTGGAGTTTGCACTTGCGAACTCCAAAACTCGCAACTTTTGACATCGGTGAGGCCGGTGTCAGAAGTCACTGACTTCACCCTCGAAGTCGACGACGCCCGACTTTGAAAGCAAAGTTGAATTCCGTTTTCGCTCGCACATTTGCAAACATGGGCACCGGTGTCATGTTGTTTTCGAATATGGAAAGCGCTGATCTATCGAGCGAAACGATGGGTACCGATGTATTTGGATTCAAATACTTATTGTGCGGCAAATTGTTGGTGACACACACTGCAGTGAAAGTGTGTCCTAAAACCGGCCAAAATCTACTGTTTTGGATGGAACGTAGGTAAATACATCCAAAAGCAACATTGTTTGAGCCTAGAGATGAAGAATCTTGAACCGCATGCTACGGCTTGTGACATGCAAAAGTACAACATCAATTGTTGTACACAAAATGTAAAACATACCAATCACGCTTATGAGGGAGTCCACCAAGCAACCTCTCGCCACTGTAGAATTCCTACAAAGCACTCGAAACGCCTTGACAGCTGTTTAGCAGCTGCTGGTGGGTGGAACCACCACCCATGGGTACTCCGTCGCCAGCTTGGTCCACGTCAGGGATCTACACAAGCATGGACACGACTAAGTGGTCACAGTAGGTTGTAGAAACATACGATGAAAAATCACATCATAGCATTCCTCCATGACCTGATGGTACGCATGCCCATTCATGTGCAGATTTGAGAGAGGTGCACAATGAGATGGTCAACAGTGCATACTCGTACACCCCATCCTCAGCCACCCTCAGGCAATGGACAAAGCCTGACATGACAAATGACCACCATGAGCTTTTCGTGCGCCAATCCCGTAGTCACGAAGTCAGCCCGTTGCACCTTTACGTCGACCCGGATGATAAAGATCAGTTGTCATAGAAAGTGATGTTCAACAACAATGTGCTCCATGCATGCATAATACACACCAAAGTCATGTACAATGGCAAGACAGAGAGTGATGTAACTCACGAAAAAAACGTTGCAGCCACATTTATCAACAGCCCTAGCCCCCGACATAATGTAACTAGCTTGTGATGAGCTACGTGCAATGCGGACCTGCTTGTTGCTGCACCATGACACATAGGTTTAGCCAAAGAGAAACACGTAGCCTGTCCGACTGCACCCATCAGGCTTCCATTCCCAATCACTCTTGATGTAGCTGTCGACTACCACCAAACACTGTCGTCAAAAGCATAGTTTGAGATACGGTGTGGAAACCACATACCGTACCACTCGTACATTTGCGTGAAGGGCTCTCGTCCGGGGACACTATGCGAGTTGTGCAAGGATATTGATGGAGAAGGTGATGTCGGGTCGTGTGGTCGTGGCCAAGTACATTAGAGAGCCAATGAGGCGCAAGAAAAGGGTAATGACCACCGTCTCTCCCAGATGTGCTGGATCATCAACCTTCAAAGCATCCTAAATGTCATGTGTGATGGGGGTGGAGGTTTTAGGAACTGAACCAAGGAGGTCCGCAAACTGGTCCCCCATGACACGAGGGTAACGTTCCAAATGCAACAAGAGTGTCCACCGCTGGTGATCCCGCACGATCTCCATCCCAAGGAAAATAGCTGCAACACCAATGTCCTTCTTGGCCTCTTTCATCGACGCAATCGGGAGGTCATCCTCATAGGCCTAGAAAGCTGTGAAGCTCTGAGATGTCTGTATGAGAAAGAGGGACAAGTCGGCATCACTTTGTACATAACTGGTATGCGTCACTGTGCCAATGATCTCTTAGTTCCAGCATTTGGATTACTGCTTTTGGCCGTACAAGGCCTTGCACAAATGCCAGACCTTGTCACCGACCTCAGAGCAAGGTAGCTCTAGGATGCAATGGAGGAACACGTCGTTCACATCTATTTGGTTTAGCTTTGAGTCATGATGAGCAACAACCCCCAACAGAATTTCATCGGTGGTCATGCGACCAATGGGTGTGAAGGTATCAGTTAAATCCACATCCTCAACCTGTGAGAACCCTTTGACAGTCAAGTAGGCCTCGTAGCGATCCAGTGATCTGTGTGCCTCAGGACAAGACTCCTCGACCCACAGCCAAGATGGTTGGATCGTCAGTAGCCGAAGACCGGACCACGTGTTAGAAGGCCCAGACGGACCCATCCTCAAGACCAGACTCCTCCATCAGCTGGGAAGCCACACAATTGAGAATGTGGTTGGTGGTCAATGACAGAATGCTGGATACATCATAGTAGGTAAGGGCCGGAAAAAGTAAAACATCCTGAGACTCGACACTGCGTTGGCGAGCGAGGCCCCAAAAGCGTCAGGCCTTCAAGTGGTAGCAGATGCCGAGGAAGGTACACATGTGACAATAAGGTGACACCTTGGACCCCTGATGATCCTCGGTGTTCCAGACGTAGTCTAGGAAACCCCAAACGTGAGCATTACGAAGATCAGCGTGATGAACAAACCACAGCTCGTACAACATGGCATGGTCTGGAGAAATACCATGTGAGGGTACGAAAATATAGAACCTGATTTGATAGCGACTTGATTGGGAGGGGATCGAGGAGGTCCGAGTGGACCAACACTAGCGGCCACAGCACCGAGGAAGTGTGATTAGGATAAGAGAAAAAATGTATCCTACTCTGGGTGAAAAAACAACAATCGGTGTGGGACGAATTCTCAAAGGGAGTCGCGTCAAGAATGAGGGTTGGCTGAGTTTGAATGATCTTGGACATAGTGTTTGAGCTCACATGGTAAAGATATTGATGCAACAAGGGCTTGTGCTTAGGGGAGAGAACACCAATGACAGATATACGTCTAGTAGAGAAAGAGGTAGAAGGCAGAGGGCGTAAAACGAGGTACACGATACAAGTCATCAACAACAGGTATACGAAGAACAATGGTATGGTTGTCAAGAGTAGTCTCTGTGGTAGAGTCAACAGAGTGCTCAAGAGTGAAACCCATCCTGGTGCATGCACGAGTAAAGAGTATGCTGAGCTCAATAACAGAGACAAAGAGCAAATTGGAACAAGGAGCCATATGGGCCATCAAATTGTACAATCCCAACATCATGGACAAGCAGCGAGTGACAAAATCCTCCTTGAACAAACCACACGAATGCAACAAAACCCAGCACAACAAATTTACTATGACGACACGTCATGTGATGGATGGCACCAACGTCAAAGATGTAGATGCCACTAGGCTCATGACTAATAGTCGACACTAAACAATTTACAAAAGAACACTCTAACTTTACTAGACGGTCGGTAGAGGACTCGACATAACAACAAACAACACTGACCTATGTCACGTTAAAAAAGGGTGATAAAATGTATTCCATTCTCATAACAAGCCAAATGAACTCCTCCACATTTATCACGAGCATCCAACACAATACATCACGCTATTTGGGGATCACCTGCTTGTGACAACACACTTGTACCCCCATGAGTGCAAATGCGAGAAGCTGACGAAGCTCTGTGATTGTGTGATCTCAGGGGTCCAGATCACCACTCCGACTTGATGAAGTGGTGGCGTTAAGTACAATTGTGGTTTCAGCGTGACCTGTCAAGAGGAAGGACATGATCTGAGGCCAAGCAAAGGGCTGCTCACAATCCGTGTAGCGGTGAGCGTCTGTGCACTTGTAGCAAAGGATAACACGTCCACTGTCACTTCTTGCCAGCTGATGTTGTTGTTTTATTCCTGGCTGCGTCTATATTTCCCCTTCTTCCCCTATGCAACTGCTACAACATCTTGAGTCTGGTCGCTTAGGGCATATATGACCAATTGCCTTACCCTTGAAATTTTGTTTCGACAAGTGTACTGGGAAGTGAACAAACTTGTGAACATTGACAGTTCACAGAAAAAACTAAATCTCACATAGGGCCCATTGTAGTTTTCATTCTATACGGGAGTGTACAACTGGGCATTACTGACATGAATTCATGTGGATGATTTGTGAATAATGTTTGCATACAAGAATACACTTCTTGATACAATGATTGACAAGTGCGTGAATTTGAGGTGATTAACCATAACTCGCTTAGGATGAAGGGGGAGGAGGAGGAAGTGGTTGAAGTGGGATGGGAGAACCGGTATAGAGGCGTAAGAGGATTTGTAGTCATTGCTACAACATGTGGACTATACTGATAGATGAAAACAACCTCATGAGTCGATGTCACTTAGAGAAAGCAGTATTACCCTACGGCACTTTGATTTCGGATTTAACTATATTTAACTTGGTTGAAATTCATCAAAATTGGATTTTAAATTGAATTTAAAGATTGTCCTAAGTAATTCAAATGTTCAACATTCGAATTTAACACACCACTGTTCACTAATGCGTTGTTACAGATCGGTATAAATTTTTCCACTGTTTTAGGTTGCCTCTATTTTATGTGCACAAACAATTGTGCTAAGTAATATTTTGCCTGATGTTTCGCACTTTGAGAGGTTGAAGTGCGAAAGAGCCTCGTCATCAGGCTTGGCTCTCGCCAAGCCTGATGACGAGGCTGCCTCCTCGTCAGCTTCGCTCGCAGCCTCGGCTACGAGCAAGGCTGGCAAGGCGACACGCTCGCTGGGCTCGTGAAATTCGTCGAAATGGGAAAAATGAACCAGACCTCTCATCGAGTTTAAAGTTACAAGCCTACATTTACGATGAAATCAAGGGTACATGGAAATAATTCAAAGGTGTAAAATCTTCATCGAAATAAATTATGCATCAAGACAAAATTCGAAATAAAAGTGCTGTAGGGTAGCCCAAGGAAATAGTTGTACTGACTCTGAGAACTCATAAAGGGCCAATTGGATGAAGCTCGTAAAGAGCTTCACGTGGTCCAAGTACGCCCCCATCATGATGCCATAGAGAGGTCATAGCGACGTCTCGCCATAACTGTCAAGGCATGTGTAACGGTGGATGGCGCACCTCGAGTAATCTGCTATGAGCTCTGTGGGGCCCTATCTAAGGGAGTGGAACTCATTTAGTCAATGTGTCCGTGTGGCATGGGTCTCCACAACAAGCAATATCAAGGCCAACTCCCAGTCTTGGCACGGGTCTGCTCCTGTCGTGGTCCCGGCCTCATCCAGAAAGGGGCACAGGTTGACCATTGTCTCTTGCAGCATGGCATAAGGCAGACCACAAATCGCTCTCTCTACGGTCTAGACCTGGTGACCATTGCCGATCTGTTACAGGCTGTGGTAGTAGGGCAAGATGCCCTCAAAGTCGGCCCATACCTTAAACAAGGTCCATCAACAGTCAAAGTCCTCATCGCAATAGTAGCAAGGTGGAGGTGTCTCAAATCCCTTTGGTTGACACTTCGTGGGGAGAGCGACCTCAAGCTCGGAAGATGATGGGCAAGGTACATGGAGACCACCAATGAGAGAAACTCCACCACAAGTGAATGATGCCGAACAATGTGGCTCATCTTGACAACAAGAAGGTGGCAGGGGGAAAGGATGTGATTCCTAACATAGCTCACAAAACTCTCCTCAATGATGCGGATCTCGTCCTCACATGTGTCATTATGTATCTCCTCCTCATCCCAAGTGTCAATAATGATTAGGGGTGCGGAGGCTGCAGTATTATGTATGGCATACAATGTTGAACGGATGGTGCAGCTCTTGTAATCCTCCCGGTGTGTGTTGTGAGGTCCCTGAATGCTCCCTCGGTAACTATGCAATTTCCTATAGCACGTCGATTTGACACTGTCAATGCAGCAATGGAGGAGCTTCAAAATTCTTGTACACGTAAAAAAGTACTCACCGTGAGAAAATTGTAACTCTTGAGTGAACCCCAGATTCGAGCGGAACTCCCTGAGCTGTTTGATCCGGCGAATTCCAAGGTACCAACGCTTAGGATGTGGTTGAAAATTTTGGAGGTATACTTCAGCACTGCTGGGTTCAACAGCAAAAAGAAGAAGTTGATCTTGCGACCTCGCTTTACATGGTAAGGCTTTGAGTTGGTGGTCCGATCTAAAGGCCATCCAACAGAGCAGGAGATTGGCCGTGCTGGATCGGCGGTTCACGTGACCGCTCTCACATCATGGACAATAGGCATACTACCTCTTGAGCAGATTAATCCAACATGGCATGAATCTTTCATGCCACTGGAAACGTGGAGCGACTTTGTCTGCGCTATAATTGCTCTTTGTGGGGAGCTGAATAAGGAGTTTAAAGAACGATACTGACTCCAAAGTCTGTGCCATCAATCAAACGTGACAAAGTACTCTTGGTGTTTCTAGGAAATCATCAATGGTAGTGACGTCACCCCAGATGCGCTGTATTTTTGTTACAAGAGAGGTCTCAGGTGAAATTTTTGCCAAGTAATCACCATGTTTGGCATCTAAGAAGTCCTTCTCTGAATGATCATAAGAGGCGACCACATTCACAACATTGACTACTACTCTCATCCTGTGCTGCATCCTATGCTTAATGAAGCTCATTGATCACAAGTGACTACGACGGTGGACTTTTCATGCCCGAGGAGGAAGAGGAGGGGTCTTCCAACCCCTTGTCTTGATCATGAACCGGCATCATAGGTGTAGCTGAGTATGGGTCCGAACGTCAAATGTTAGAAACGAGAAACCAAGAGCATTTCTCAAAGATTTGAGACATTATTAAGAATGGAGCTTTGACCCAAATCTTGCTAATGTCAATAGTGTTGATGATGATGTCAGTAGTGTTTTTCGTGATTGAACTTTACGTCAGCTTTTTTTAAGCTAATGTGCTTTATTCCAACAATACACGTATACATCAATACATTTAGTCCCATTACTCATGCGGATACCGTGTGACAAAGGAGGAAGGGTGACCTCATCACTCCTTGCTCTTAGTTGTACAGGCGCTACGTACCCACTGCGCTGTTATTGCACTGTCGTGTAGTAGTGTTGATGCACAATAGTGTTACACTTCGTCTATGCTTGGTAAGGCAACAACCGTGGTTGCTTCAACCATGGTAGTGCTACTACTGCAATCATTACCACTAATGCTACTTTGCTACAAAAGTTGTCGTTATTGTAATTCTCATGTTGTTAGTGATGGTGGTGGTGGTACCGAATGTGAAGTGTTGTGGTTGCATTGTTGTTGCCTCTGCTACTGCCACTACAATGCTATTGTTGCTCTTGGTTGCTGTTGACGTTGCTAGTGCTTGCTACTATCGCTAGTGAATGCTGCCATGAATAGTGCTTGCAACTACTACGCACAACCACTGCTGCAAGTTGTTGTTGCAAGTTGCTTCTCCTTTATTTTGTATCAAGTCTCAACCGAACAAACCACTCGTGCTACCAGGTACTACTGCTGCCGCTAATGCCAATACGGGTGCTATTGTTATGTCGGTGGTAAGTCACGCTACCACCAATGGTGTTGGCGCCCACTCCAGCGATCGTGTGGTGACGATGATGTTGCTGATGCTCAGTTGACATCTTAATGTTGACATCAGCTGTGAGGGTCCTTAAGACACGGCTACTACGGTGACTCTCATTGTTGCTGTCGGTTCTGTGTCTATGGCGGAGCTCAGCGAGAAAGGTCTCGCTGGTCTCATACCATGAGAAGTTACTATGAAGCTTCATAACCTTGTTGCCACTTACGTAGGAACACTATCTCATCAGTTGACGCACTACCAAGCAAGCAAGTGCAAGAAACAACAAGGGCTAGGCTAGGGAGACGCGCAAAGTCTCATAAGCTCCAATGGTTTAGTAATGGAGAGAAAATGAAAACTGACAAGCACACGGCATGAATACCTGCTGCGCCGCTTGATAGGTGACGCACGTGGTAGTGTGAGTCTGTCCTAAAACCTGCCCAAAACCATTGTTTTGATGGCAACTCTGCGCACATATTTTTGAACGCAACACTGTTTGAACATAGAGATGCCAAATCTTAAGCCGGAGGCTACGACTGGTCACTTGCACAATACTGAAATTTGTCGGTGGGCACACAGTGCACAACATATAAATCGGGCTCAAGAGCTAGTCAAGCGAGACAACTCTAGCGATTGTAGAACAACTATGGAGTACCTTTACAAGTACTCGCGATGCCGTGGATGCTGTCTGGCAGCTGCTGGTGGGTGGATCCACCACTCGTTGGTACTCCGCCGCCAGCTTGGTCTATATGTGGGATCTCTACGAGCATGGACACAACCACTAGTCAAAATAAGCTACACATACCGACGAGGACAACCCACATCGGAACATTTTGAACTGTCTAAGTATAAGGTGGTGTTGTGCAATGAGCGCTGCATAGTCGACCCAACGGTGTTCATCAGCTACAAAAGCCATATGTGACGCCATGGATGCATTATGGCGACCTTGTTTACCAATTTTTGACAGATAGGATTTTCTTTGTGGTCAAGACCCGGGCAATCGATTACCTTATCCACTACCTCGAGAGAGCTGTGTCGTGTGTTTTTAGTCCGTGGTGTGTTTATTCACCGTCCATCCATTTTGGTGCGACGGGAATGATGCATTTCGGTGGGTTAGTCGCTAGTCCTTAACACATAAGCCCATTGTCGGACTCATCGTAGCCTCTCGCTTGTTTCTTTCCTTACACTCTGAAGACTTTCACTCACCACCGGAGGTCGTATTGGTTCTTGCATAGGCCTTGACGGACCAAAATGATTCTTTGAATGACAAGAAATGGATCATTTTTTAAGGATCCCTTAAGGGTTTAGACTCATGCAATGTCTTGCTCCAAGTTGAGAAATCTCCAAGAGCCTATGGCTAAGATTGTAGTTGTGAGTAAAATCATGTTTAATCTAACACTTTTTTAAGATAGTGCAGTGTTTTCAACGTGCGCCTAAAACAATTCTAAAGCTCCAACTATCGAGTGCCCTAAAAAAGAGTTGCACGATTTGTTGAGACAAACTACTTGCCTTTTTGGCTTAAGGGGGAGGAAAAAAATTGCACTCCATGATCCGCTCCAGGTGTAGAGCAGATTTTGGACCACTCGTCACTTGGCATTGACAAGGTGGCAAGCTTTGCAAGTTGCAATTTTTTTTGGCTGAGGCGAGCTTGGCGATTTCTGACGGAAGGCGTGCAGTCAGACCATCAAAATGCGTGCCTGGTGCTCGAAATGAGTGGGACCTTGTGTTCAAATTTCCAGTCACCAATAAATCAAATCAATCCATGATTGTAACGGGCCGGATCTCCAGCTCCTGCTCTGAAGTCGTCGTCGGAGTTCGCAGAATGGCGTTCTCAGTCCGCGTCAGGGGTTTACCCCCTTCGCGAGAGTGAGGGGCAATCGTCATCGACCCAGAGCAGGGAGACTCGAATATTTCGAGTCTCCGGAGGCCCATTTCCGGTTTTAGCCAAACCCCTGGTTTTGGGACCCAAACCGGGGGTTTTTACCTCGAACTCGTGTGTTCGCACGAGTTATTCCGATTATATTCTGTCGAAGTTCGTCGCAAACGAACTTCGACTTACGTTTTTGTCGTCCTGGCGCGAAATCGTCGCGTGCGAGGCACGCTGGCGATTTCGCGCCAGTAGTTTTTAACCTCACCCTCGCTCCCCCTATCCCTCGTCCTCTCTTGCTCGTTTTGCAAGGAGGGCGAGGGGGGACGAGGGCACGAGGCCACGAGGCCTCGCCCTCGAGGCCCTCGTGGCCTCTTGGCCGCCGATCGAGCCACCAGCTCGATCGGCGGCCGATGGCTCGCCGGCGGGTGGCCGGCCGGCCACTTGACCGGCCGCCGGCCACCCAGCCGGTCGGCCGCCGGCCGGCCGGTAGCCAGCGGGTGGCTGGCCACCGGCCAGCCCTCGCGATAGCGAGGGGTGGCTTGCAGCCACCCCCTCGCTATCGCGAGGTGGGAGGGCCGAACTGGCCCTCCCGCTACA